>VDFB02353745.1:0-36161 GCA_007258455.2 Sequoia sempervirens
TATGATAAGGAAATGTTGGCTATCATGCATGCGATGGCCAAATTCAGGCAATACTTGATTGGTAGTAAGTTCACTGTGAAAACCGATCATAATAGTCTGAAGCATTTTCTTGGGCAGCGAGATCTTAATGAGAGACAACAAAAATGGGTCAGCAAGCTTCAGTCTTACGATTTTGACATCTCTTATGTTAAGGGCACTCAGAATGTGGTTGCTGATGCGTTATCTCGCCGTCCTCACTTGAGTTCTGTTACATTGGTTTCAGAAGACTGGAGACATCAGATAGTAGCAGAGTATGCTAAGGACCCATGGGCCTCTAGCATCATAGATGGATCAGTGTTGGATGACAGGTATTCACTTGTAGATGACCTTATCATCTACAAAGGAAGGATTTTATTGGTCCCAGGTTCTGAGATGAGGGACAGGGTTTTGAGGTCATTGCATGATTCACCCATGGCGGGACATCCCGGGTACTATAAGACCTATCGGCAGGTACGGGATAGATTCTCTTGGAAGGGTCTCAAGTCCTATGTTCTCCAGTATGTCAGGGAATGTCTTGTTTGTCAGCAGAACAAGCAAGAGCACACATACCCTGCAGGTCTTCTACAGCCGCTTCCTATTCCTGGGAGGAAGTGGGATTGTTTATCCATGGACTTCATCACGGGCTTACCAAAAGCTCAAGGGAAGGACAGTATTTTCGTGGTGGTAGATCGATTGACGAAATATGCACACTTTTTCGCAATCACTACTACACACACGGCTACTCAGATTGCTGATTTGTTCTTCCGAGAGGTATTCAGGCTGCACGGTTTACCTCGCAGTATAGTTAGCGACAGGGACAGCAGATTTATGAGTAACTTCTGGCAGGAGTTATTCAAGCTTTGTGGGACAGAGCTCACCCCTAGTACCAGCTACCACCCCCAGACAGATGGGCAGACAGAGATCGTCAACAAATGGGTGGAAGGGTACTTGCGTAACTATAGTTCAGGGCAGCAGAAGGCATGGGTGAGGTGGTTATACTTATGTGAGTACTGTTACAACACCACCCATCACATGAGCATCCAGATGACACCATATCGAGCGTTATATGGATATGACGCTCTGAGCTTTCTTGATTTATTGCTGAGTGACAGTAGAGTTCCCAGTGCTGGTGATTTGTTACAGGAGAACCAGGATATTATGAGAGCACTTAGGGAAAATATTCAAAAAGCCCAAAATCAGCAAAAGCAATATGCTGATCAGAGACGAGTAGAGTGGTCTTTCGAGATCGATGATTTGGTGTACCTGATGCTTCAGCCGTATAGGCAGTCTACCCTTCGCAAGAAGGGCTCCGAGAAACTCAAGCCGCGATACTATGGACCTTTCAGAGTTGTCAGACGTGTAGGTCAAGTGGCTTATGAGCTGGATCTTCCGGTGGACAGTAGAGTTCACAACGTGTTCCATGTGTCACGCCTCAAAAAGGCGTTGGGACAACACGTAATTCCTTCTATTGATTTGCCACCCCTGGATGATGAGGGCAAATTAATTTTGATACCTGAGGCCATTTTGGATTCCAGAGAGCGTCATCTTTGGAGGCGGGTCATCAGGGAATACTTGGTTAAGTGGAGGGATCTACCAGCAGAGGATGCGACATGGGAGAGTGACAGTGTTCTTCAGCATCCAGCTTTGAGTTTGCTTGTGGACAAGCAAATTCGGGGAGGGCGGACTGTGATGTCCCCTCGCTAGACAGTTCTCGGGAACAGAGCGTTAGCCCCTTATTGGACCCTTGTGGGCTAGCCAGTTTGGATAGAGGGTCAGTGGTGCATTTTGGAGAGTTTGTTTGTTCGTGTTTTCAGTGGACAGTGTTTAGATCACAATGAGCGTTGACATTCCAGGAGTTCATCGCTTCTGACGGCACGAGATTATCCTGAGATTTGAGCATTTTACGGGGATTTAAGTGATTAAGTTAATTTATTAACTTAAAACGCCTTTTAATAAAGTCACCTTGACTTTATTTATATTTTTTATATCACTTAAATCTAAAAAGGAGGATTATAATATTTTAATGATTAAATATTATAAAAGTGCGCCCAACTATTGAAAAGGAATATATTGAAATATTATAATATTTTGAAAACCTAAAAAGGGCGTAGCATTATGGAAATGCGTGCTTTTGCTTTAAGAGGCATTTTTGGCAATAGAAACTCACCTTTTGATTATTTCGAATTGCCTTGAGCATCTTTCTTTGAGCATTCTCCTGTGACCAGGGTTTGATCAATTTGTCCATTGGAGAACGGAAAACTCTTCAGTGTTGAGTACTCTTGAGGCTGTGAAAGATCAGCTGAATCAGTACAGTTGAGAGCTTCACACAGAAGTTCTACAGTTGCAGACAGAGGGATTTTATATGCAGTTGTTTGTCTTTTGCACATTCTAGAGGGTTTCTACTGGTGGCGCCCTTTCCACAGCTTCAGAGACTTTCTTTCAGAGATTCTAATGCTTCCTTTCATGGCCGTACGGATTGCATTGGGTTTTGTGCCTTGAGAAAGGCGTGTGAAGTAATTAATAAAAACGCCTTCCTTTTGAGAGGGCTTTGGCATCTAACATTGGCGGCTAGTGATTTCAGAGGGTTGTGACCAATTTCTGAGCTGGAGAAACCTTGTCTGGAGCTTGGGCGTGCTTTTATGCTGATTTTCACCATTTCCGGCTGTAGACCTGGCCAGTTTCTTATTTAAATAATCTGGAGCCTGTTTGGTATGTTTATCATTCTTAATCTATCTGTTGGTGTTTAATATTATATTCTGTACTTTCATTCTGAAGAAATAAGATCAAAATTATCTTTTATGAGCAAAAATATGCTGCGCCCCTTCTCTTCTGTCTAATAAGATTTCTTTAAAAAACTAAAAAAACAATTAAAGACTTAAGAATTTGGGGGTTTTGAGCTGAGAGCCAGCAGGGCTCATCACCAACTGCGATTTTTTCATCTAAAATCCACTATTTTCTCAGAGATCCCATGAGTCTTCCTTCAGAAACCCTTGAAAATTTTTTGCAATTTTTTTTTTTAAAAATGGCTGTGATTTTCAGAAAAAGAGCCTCCAAAATCTTCACCAGAAACTTCACAAAAAATCCACCTTAAAAATTTTCAAATTTTTTTTCTTCAAAAAGAAAAGAAAAGCTTTCGATTTAAAAAAAATAAAAATAAAATCAGCTAAAACTAATCAAGTTTGAGCTTGAGCTCTGATACCCATGAAATGATTATTGATATTCATAATTGTGTGTTTACAAAAGGAGACGAAAAGTCCTTATAAAGAAAATTACAAGATGATGTTTCTAAAAAAAACAATCGTTAACAGAAGCAAAGTAAAGCAATAAATTGAAAGATACTAAAACCAACTAAAGTGTAAACAGAACTTACTAAAAACTAAGTTAACAGACGACTAACTAAAGCTAAGGTGACCATTAATATTACATTTAATATTTTAATAAGGGCATGATTCATTTTTCACTGTATTTATATTTGTGAATCACTGTCCACCTAAATAGAACAATACCCTTTCGTACATGTTGCATGAAGACCTGTGAGGAGGGCCTCCATCTCTGTTCCCTTGTTCAATTTTGTACCTAATAATTTAAAAGCCCTAAGTGAAAAAGAGCCTTGAGAATCTATAATCACAAAATCTGCACCCACTAGACTGGATTTCATTTACATGCCTCATCAAAGTTTAACTTCATCCCATTCTTCGATGCTACACATTTATCTTTGCAACCACTTTTCTTATTCACTATTAGCCCTACTAAAAGGAGCAACATAATCACTAATTGCAGATAAATAATAAATACTTTATTTTAACCATCTTGTAATATAAGACCCCAATATTTTTTTTTTTTCTGATTCCTAGTGCTTGTTGATTGTGAGTTTTCTGAGTTTGTTTGTTTATGTTTTTCATATGCCCATTGCAGTTTGAAACATGCCGATAAATATAACATACATATTGCAAAATAACACAAGGAAACTAGCATGGAAAAAAGAGTTTTCATTTACTTTTACTCAGAAAGCATAACAGCATTAACAGCCTTGTTTGAAGAGCATAATACAACTCAGAATATTACTTTCAGACCTGAAATATAGCTCCCGAGCGGCAGGTTACAACTTCTCCAATGCCATCGTCCAATACTCAAGGAAGGGTCTTGAAGTTCGATGCCAAGATGAGCCAAGACGTCCTTCAAATATCTCCCCAAAAGACTGAAACCCACTTCCAAAATATGCCAACCAGACTTAGATAAAACACTCAGGTTATGGTGCTTTGCAGCAAGGGGCAATCTGGCCTAATAAATTCTAGGCTTCTTCAAAAAATGCAGAATAATACTTGTTGATGGCGCTAAGGGGAGAGCTTCGCAAATAACCAACACCCATTTTGATAAACTAATCCATTAAGGAGCTATGAGCAAATATTCGAGTTCAGGTCTAGAAATGAGAGTGCCCAAAAACTGAGAAAAAACACACCAAAACACCAAGAAATCCACGCCAAACTGAGAGAAAGCAAACTCAAGCCAAAACCAAACTGAAATGCCTCAAAAATGCTGAAAAATCTTCATCTTTCAAAGTCTGTGATCTGCAACTTGAAGCCCAAATGTGATTTCTGGATGAAATCACCCTTCTACTAGCTAGGGCAGGTCTTGCACTGCCGAAACAGTCCAAGATGTCAAGGGTTTTCATCCTGAACTCTGATAATTAGACCTTTTGGCAAAAAACCAGCAGCATCTCCTTAAGCAGCCAAATCATCCATGAAGAATGAAGCTTCAAAATGAACTTTAAAAGGCTCAATCACAAATTAGGGCAACCACCAAGTCTTAAACCCTAAACCCCTTTCAAAACCACGCCTCATATAGCTTTATTTGATTTTTTCTCGTTAATTTTTACTCACAACCTTTGCTTAGGCACCCAAGGTACTTTTCCATGTCCCCCTTACCCTCTATCGTTAAGTTATAAAGTAACTTTATAATAATTCATTTTCGAAGGGGAAAAGCAAATATTTAAATGTCTCAACCTTAGCTACTGAGAGAGAGAGCTGACCAGGACCAGTTTACCCAAAATAGACTTACTATTTTTAGAGAGCACTAAAAATAGTAAGCAGTACCAAAGAACCAAGCCGGAAAGATACTGATATGCGCTGAGGGGTTCACTGAAGACTGAAGCTCAGTATTGGACCCTTGCTAAAAATAGAAAGTACTCCGAAATAATGAAAACCCAACACTAAGAACCAGAACTGAGTTACCTTACCAGAACCATTTAGCCTATAGGAACTTTGAAATAGGCTAAAGGTTGTGCGTACTGCTCAGAGGCTAGGAGGCAACATTACACATCAACATAGTCATATGTGCAGAATAACATTTCCCTTTTAGAGCCCCTAACTTCAACTAAGGTAGGCAATTAGGTCTTGTAGAGTAAATCTACAAATAACTAGCAATGCAAAAGAAACACAAATTTGAGTGTTTTGTTGAGTCACTTAGTGATTTGGTGGCTACATATACACACTTGGCTGAATTTCATGCTAGTATGGCACCTGAGTTTCATTTTACAAATATGACACAATGGCAACAACATTTACCATATTGATGTATAAAATAGAGGGTTTATATAAGACTGCATAAGAGAGAAGAACATTTTGAATAAACATTACATTTGGAAGCCACAGTTTTGGAATGGGCATATGGTTAGAAGGTTAGAAAGGTAAGTTAGGTAACGATTAGGGTAAGCATGTTCAAGAGGATTGCATGCAAAAAATTTAAAAAGAATTGATCAACTTGCTTTTCGGGATTCAAAATCCTGGTAGAATTTCAGTGCATCCATAGTTAACAATAGAACAGCAGACGCACAACTGAAAGACTGTACTGTGTACTGTTTTATATATATATATATATATAACAATTTTATCATTTAGTAATGATTGCACTGAAAGATAACAAGAGATTTAGTTGCAAAAATTTGAAGGTTTGGTAAGGAAATTGAAGCAAAATTATATAGAGAAAGAGAATTATTGAATAAGCTAAAGGAAAAAGACATAAAACTAAAGGAGCTAAAGTATAAAACAAAGGAAACAAGCACTGGGACAAGCAAATGGAAGACAAGAAGCAGCAGCCTGGAAGAAAGAACACGAGGCAGCTGTAAACAAGTGGCATTCAAGGTAAATGGCACTTGAATTTGAAGTTCCATGCTTGAAGGTCAATGAGTTTGCCAAGAAGAAATCAGATTTTGAGAATAAGTTGACAAGGAAGAAAACAATACCAAGAAGGCTAAGAATGTTGCTACAGATACAATGAGTCCTGGCAACAAATGCAAGAGGCTTTATGATAAAGCCAAGGCAAAATACTTCAGCCATTACTTCACCTTATAACTCAAGTTCAGGTCAGCATTAACCAACACCTTGAATTCTGGCTTTCACCTGGCACTGAAGTTTTTCCCAGAATCATTAAGGATGCCAACAAGTCTAGAGGGGGAATTGATGTAAATGCCAATTTTGACATAATCGTTGTGTATAAAGGAATTATTAGTTTCACAAAGTAGTGATGTGCTAAACTTGATTTGATCAAATTTGAGTTATGAGGGTAGTTGATGCCTTGATTCTCATGATCAACCATTTCACCTACCCTTTCAATTTTCTGAAGTATGCATCTTATCAATTTGATCCATGTTCTCGACTCTTGAATCTCTTTTCATATCTAACGAGTTGGGCCTACATAGTGAAGGACATGAATATCATGACTATATCAATCAATTAACACATTCCATTTCATTCACTTTATTAAGTTCTTATGATGTAATGATGAGTTTGTGATTATTACATTTTTTATTTTATTTTATTTGATTAAGTAGTGAGGGTTCTATTGGAGCCCTTTCCCTTCAATTATTTTTTGTGTTACATATATATGATAATAAGTTTGTTATCAATAGGAATAACACATTCCGAGATAGATACTTATAAAAGAAAATAACTAATAAGCATGGATGAGACATCAACATACAATTTTTAGGCCAATAAACATAAACCAAAACACCAAAAAACTAGAAGACTAATGTCACTACCTTCAACAGATTCCAAAGGAAGCAACCCAAACTAAGGATTGTAAAACTAAATAGGCATTTCTTAGGCTACAACAAATTTAGGAGGGCCTTCCTAGGCTCCCCTTAATGATAGCTTAAGAATAAGATATGTTATTGAAAGTGTGAAAATCTTGAAGCTAGCTTGCCCACTTGCTTAGAACTTACCATGTTCGACTTCAATAGTTGCACATTCAAGATTGTGATAGAGCTTGGAAATGCTTGTCTAATCAAGAAGTTTTTGGTCATATATTCATATCGAGTATATTCTTGTTTTCATTATATATATTCTTGGAGATAAACTTGCGAAGAAGTATCATGACAAATCCCATGCAAAAGAAGGCAAATTTAACCTTGGAAAGCAATCCATGCCCACAGATTCCTTGTTTGACTCCAATAAGTAGTTTCAAAGTAAATGATAGTGTCAAGAAGACTAATCACCCAATTTGGAACTTTAGAAGCAACAACCTAAGAAGTCATAGGGAAAACCAAATACATAGTGTCTCTTAACACAAGTCCTCCAAAACTTAAATGATGAATGTTGCAGTAGACATTCTTTGTATATCTGCACAATTGACCTCTATTTCTTGACAAGATTAAAGCTAACCCTTGAATTTGAACCAAGCACATCTGTAATTCTCACACCACACAAAAATATGATCATCTTACTTGAGGATGTAAGCAATTGCCTTCTTCAATGTCAGATTTGTGCCAATGGACAATCTCTCCATTTCAGCATGGACAATGGTAGCTTGAGATAACTAATATTCATAGACAACTTTGAAAGGCTCAACCTTCCAATACATCACATATTCAACATGTAGCATTCAAAATGGTGGAGAGAAGTGCAGTACTCAACAATGTAGACTTTAGTATGCGACTAAGCTATTTAATGAAGTAACTTCTAGGTGTTGTTGTACCCCAAAATTAAAATTTTTTGTTACCTTAGACATTTTGAAGAAATGAGTAAAAGTCTTGTCGAAGCTTGATCAAAAAGGTCAAAATTTGGTGTGCATGTCTTTCATGAGGGGTTAAAATGCAAAATTTTCAAAATCTGATGATCTGGGTCTGTTAAGAGCAGCTTAACCTACAAAACCCAGATCTCGGTTTTTCATCCCCTAAATTTTTAGGAAGCGCTATTTTAGAAATTTTCACCGAAATAGTAAAGTTTTACGGAGTTTTCGGGTTTCTTTTGAAGCGGATGTACGGCAAAATTTTCTAAAAATAGAAGGATTGATTAGACAAGGTCGAGCTGATTTTGATTGGCTCAAAAGTATTATTAAAATTATCGGTACAGTGCGGTCGAGGAATCTTAAAATAATCAGTTTTGCCCTCACGGGTCTATTGACTTTGAAGCATGTCACGGAGTTAGGGTCATCGATGAGTCATCGGCGCGGTGATCAATGTTAGCATTCAAACTTCCGGCAGAAGGTAAAATGATGAACATGCACGAGGATCGAGGAAGGAAAGTGAAAAGTCATGAATTTTTCTAACACTGCTAAGTTTGGGCGCCCCTGTTGAAGAAAGGCGCCCACCTTTTTAGGTCACCAGATGAGTGAATTAGGGTTTGGATCCCCAATAGAAGTTGTTCAGTGTTCAGTCAGCTTCGCGATGGATATCCCCGTCAGAGCATCCGACGATCCAGTCTCCAGCAAATTCAAGTCAAAGTGGAGGTATAAAATGAAGATCTGAAACTTGAAGATTGAATTGAGAATTTTTCTAAGTCTGGAGAAACTGGGCGCCCTAAGAAGAGAAAGGCGCCCAACTTTTCAAGGGTGCAAACAGATGAACTTGTAGTCGAAGTTACAACGGGATGCCTTCAGAATTCAACTGGCTTTGCAGTGAGCTATTCAGCACGACAAATGGAGCTCGCAGTCATCAGATTCAAAGGGCTGAACAGAGGGTCCGATGAGAGGTGAAAAGAGAAATTCAAAGCAAAAGTGAAAAAAGTCAAAAAATAAACTAAGTGTTGGTAAACTGGGCGCCCCCAGTCAAGATAGGCGCCCAACCTTTTGAAGGGTAAAAATCCACTTTTTGACAAAAGTGTCTCCAGAGGACCCTTCTTCATTCTCCGTCAGCTTCGCGATGAGCACAGCCATTCAGCAATCCGACGCCCGGAGCTCAAGATTTAATAAGATCATCTGCGGAAGAGAAGTTAATGAAGAACTTGGAAATTAGAAAAATGGCTAACACTGAAGAAACTGGGCGCCCCTAGAAGGAAAAGCCTCCCGTGAATTCGGAGGTCGAAATCAAGTTTTTAGCCGGAGGTGCCTCCAGAACATCCTTTTCAGAATCAGTCAGGCTCCGCAGTGAACCACTCAGCTCGCCTGTCGGGTAAACCTGTCAACGGGAAATCAGAGGCAAAGTGGCGTGTTAAAATGAGGAAAGTTGAAAAAGTGGAAATTTTGACTAAGTCTGGTGAAGTTGAGCGCCCCTCTTGGAGAAAGGCGCCCAAATTTCCATGCCTTAGAAGATTTTTGAGATTTTCAAATTTTCAAAATTTTGCAAGAAGAGAAGGATGGCGTCCAATTCAAGAGGCTGAGATTTAGGGTTTTGAAATAAAAGCAGGAAAAAAGCAAAACCTAAATCAAAACCTAAGTCTATTTAACACTCCTTTTCAATGTATTTTTCATTATTTTTGCAGGTAGCATCCAGAGGAGAAAGTTGGAGCAGCAAGTTTGAAGAATTTTTGTGATTCAAGAATCCATAGTTGCTGGTTTTACATCAGATTTTTCAGACCAGCAAGCATAAACCCTTGTTCTTTCAAGCTTTTTGTTCCAGAAGATCAAGTTTTTCAAGCAGAAGGCCAAGGCTTTCAATTTTTCAGTCATCTGGGTCTTTTGCCTCTATCTTCTGAAGAATTTTTCAAGAAACTTCATCAAGTTGCAGCAAGTGCTTTTATCTTGCATGTCAGTGAAAACCTCAGTGCATTCAAAATTCAACCATCTGGGTCCTTTCAGTCGATCTTAAAGCCATACTCATGACTTTTTTTTCAAAACCACAGGGTTGGCAGCTTTTTTCAATCAAGCGCCCGAGTTTTGCAAATCAATCAGCGGGTCCATTTCTAGCGATATTACGAACAAAACCCGGTCACCATCTTTTTCGGAAAAATTGAAGAAATTAGGGTTTCTTTGCTTTTGGTCAAAATTCAAGATTTCAAAAGCGGACGATCAGGGTTGTCTTGTATAAAGCCATTAAGACAAAACCCGGATGCCGACACTGGAAAAAATTGAAGAAATTAGGGTTCTGCTTTTTCGGTCAAAATTCAAGATTTTCAAAAAGCGGACGATGGGTTTGTGCTTGTATACATGCATTAGAACAAAACCCATATCTCGAGAAAATTTCTCCAAAAAGAATTAGGTAGTTGAAGCACAAAAAATCAACATTCTAAAATAGAAATTGCACAAGACTTTATGCGAACCAAGGCGAGTTTCACGGTCATTCTTCAAGTTTTAAAGATGGGTACACTCCTAATGTTTCAAGTCGAATCAGCGCACCACAATTACATCAACGGTAAACAGGGCTTGCATCATGTCAAGCGGTGTTAAGACCTCGTTGCCTTGGAGAAGCGGGCAACACTTCAATCAAGAACACAGGTCATTACGGACTACTGCTTAGCGGCGTCTATTCCTATATCAGGTTGAGCCTTGAGTTAAGTAATCCGGCTTGCATTAAGCATTACAACCCGGCTACTAGGGAGATCCAGTCAGGAGATGGTAGGTTGATTTGCAGTCTAAAGCCTGATATGGTTGAAAAGTGTTTTTCCATTCCCCCGTGGCCTGAAAGTGTAACTCTTTCGAGGGATGAATGTGAAAAGATGTGGAATATGCATAAAGACAAATACAGCAAGAAGATTGTACTGAAGTGAATGAAAGGAAAACATAAAAGTGTTGTTCATAGTTGCAATCCAGTTGGCGGAAGGATAGGTCATATTTCAGTGATGTCAGCAAAGTTCAATAAAGCGGCCAATGAGGTTGAAGATTTCCTGAGATCTATTGAAGATGCTGAAGATATTCTTGAAAAGCGGTGTTTTGCTGTTGATGGCATAGATGCACCGAACCGGGACACAGTCTCAAACTTCCTAGCGGATGTGATCGAGCTTTAAAGCAGCTTTCTTCTAGAAGCTTTCTTTCCCGCTTTCTTTCTATTCTTGGAATGATCCTTATCCATTCTTTGAGAAGAGAAAGAAGATAAGATGTAATAGTTGGCGTTTCCCGCTTTTTCTGCTTTTTAGGGTTTCTTCTTTCTAGATTTAGTAATAAAGCTTGCTATGCTGAGCAAGCCCTAGATTGTAAAGCAAGGAGATTTTAGGGTTCCCTACTCCTCTATTCTCTATAAATAAGAGCCTTTGCTCATTTAGTTTCTTTAACGGTTATTGTCATAGCAAATTGCGAGCTTGAATTGCGCAAGTTGTTATTCAGTTTCAGTTCACTTAGTTGAACCGTGCTTATGAGAACAAAACGCTGAGCCTATTGTGCCTTCTATTTGTTGCTCAAGTATTGTTCATTTGTGTTGTGATAAGCAAATTGTTGAGCCTCTTTAGCCAACAAGGAGTTAGTGAGATTGCTGTTTTCTATTGTGTTAAGAATAAGTTTGCAAGCCTCCTTAGCTGCAATTTCTTGTTCAAGGCATGTTAGAAGGGAGTTTTGTTTCAGAGATTTGAGTAATAAAATCATGAGCCTCTTTTGCCTTGGTCGAAAATCTCAGATTTCCGTTATCTATGTTATGCTTTCATGATCTTTATTTCAGCTTACAGTGAAGTGTGTAGGTGTTTGTTGGGAGAGAGATTATTAAAGTATTTTTGTCAGAAAATCTACCTTGTTAATTTCTAACTTCTCTTGCTCTGCTATTACTTGAGAGGTTAGGAACGTCTTTAGTTTAAGTTAGTCGTAGTTGAACTTCTTATCAGAAAATCTCAGCCGGCGTTTGTGTTTAAAACCTTGTGCTCTAAGCTGATCCAAAAAGATAGGCAACTTAGTTTTAGTTTTCTTTCTTTCAAACATCATCGACAAGAGGGAGCTTCCCCTCTAATTTGAAGAGCAGTTTATCGTGCATTTTTTGACCAGGTGTGACAAATACCTTTGGTCAAATCATAGAGACTTCTTGTAAGCCTCCATTGAGGAAGACACTTTTACAACGGACCTTCCACCCAAATTGTGTTGCTATAGCAAAGATCATTATGATAGTCTTTATCTTGGCTTTGGAAACCAAAGTCCCCCCATAGTCAATGCCTTCCTTCTAAGTGTATCCCTTTGCCATAAGTCTTGCCTAATCTATGCTTCCATTTTCCCTTTATTTGGTCTTGAAAACCCACTAACAACCAATGACGTCATTTCCTATTGGAAGATCAACAAGTGTCCACGTCTTATTCTTCATCAATGTCTGATACTTTGCATCCATACCTTCTTTCCAAGGTTTGGACTCTAGGCCTTCTTGAACTGTTGAAGGTTCAAATTTTCAAACAAGTACAGTCATGAGGTCTATGTTTTCATCAACACCAACCATGGTACAAGTTCTTGGACCTAAACTTAATGTGTTTGGGACTCCATCCAACTTTGCATCACATATGGTGTATGTATACCACTTTGGTATTTGTTGCATAATACTTGCAGCTGCTGGCACTAGAGGACCTAGTTGACTGCTAGTACCATCATCATTGTCATCATCATCATCATCAAAAGGGATCATAGTTATAATGCTCAAAACAGGTGACAATGTGGAAAGTTAGGTGGAATCTTGAGTTTGGATTCATGAGTGACCAGGCTTTGGATTTGTCACTAAATTTGAGAAAGATACACTTCAATGATTTCACATGCAACTTCTTACACTTCTTTGGAATGTGCATGTTTGTTGTGCGACCAAAATAATGAAGATAGGAAATAGAAGGCTTATTCCCTATACATGCTTCCTTTGGAATAATGCCATTGAGAGATTTGGGGGCTGTGCAGTTCAGCAAGTAAACTGCCATGCAAACAACCTCTGGCCAATGTGTATGTTCCAAGTGAGAAACCTTCAACATACCACATACCATTTCCATGATGGTGCAATTTCATACTCTAGCAATGCCATCTTATTGAGGCAAGTAGGTAGTAGTCAATTGATGTTTAATGCCATGTTTCCTTAGAATAGATGAGTACTCATGGCTTGTGTATTGCTCCCATCAATCTGAGTAGAGCACACAGATATGACAACCAGACTGTTGTTCCTCAAGACATTTGAACATCGTGAAGATTTTGAAGGCCTGATCCTTGGTCTTCAAGAAATATACTCACATTTTTCTTGTATGATCAATAACAAAGAGTTGAAAGTATTTGAACCCGTTGATGTTAGGAGTCATGTTATCTGCACAGATTGGTGTGCATTAGATGCAATGGACCAATTGACCAATGATTACTAGAGCCAAAGGGGTCTTGGTATTTTTAAATAGCCAAGCAACTTGAACAAGGATCATAAGTATTTTGGAGTGAGGGAAGTCCTCTCACCATGTCATGCCAACTAAGTGCAAGCAAATAGCCAATACTTAGATGACCATATCTCAAATGCCATAGGATCGTAGGATCATAAATTTTGACTACCAAGGCTTGGTGAGCATCATGGGCAATGTGAAGTTCAAACATCTTGCTAACTCCAAAAGCATTCACAACAATCTCTGAAGTCCTAGATTCGTAGTGAATGAAACACATCCTCTCATCACTTTTCCTATCAAGTTTGACCTTAAGGTTTTGTTCCAACAATTGAATGATGTGCAGTAAGTTATTTGTGTGTATGGGAACATAAAGAACTTTTGTAAGCTTACAACAGTGCACGCCAAGTTGTAAAGATACATCACCTAAACATTGAATCTTATTGGTGGTATCATCTCCAAGAGTAACATGGCTGTGGTAAGTGGTATGATTTAGAGTGGCAAATCGATCCTTCTATCCAATCATGTGCCTAATAGCACTTGAGTCTACATACCACATTGAACTTGGATGAGTGATCTCATGAGTCTGGGCAGCATAGACATACTCTTCATCTGGAGTTTTTGGTCTTTATTATTCTTCTTCCATTCTGAAGCCTCCTTCTTCACACCTTATGGCTTGTGACCAAGACATGATCATCCTCATTCTGTTCTTCACGAATGGATTCTTACTGTTGAAGCATATTCATAAGTTGTTCAAATGCAGGTTTCTATTCGAACATGCTCAAGGATATCACAATGACTTTGTATGTAGAGGGAAGTGCTCTGAAGACAATGGATACAAAAGAATCATTTGTTGCCTTTTTACCTAACACTTGCATTGAAGCCTGAAATGTAGCAACTTGTCTGAGGAAGTATTAAAAAATTTCACCACTTTTTTATCTTATGTTGTATAATTGGCTTGTACACTATGTGACTCAGGGACACATCCCCTGCCAAAATAGGGACATCCCCAGAAAAGGGCATTTCGGGGACGTGGGGATGGGGCGGAAATGTCCCCGTGCTGTCCCCAATTTTCTTAAAATCTGTAAACATCCTGGGGAAGTTTATGAAAGTCCCAGACACAGCAAGGGACAACTAGCCATCCCCTATGGCCCAACAAGTTTTCATTCCATTTTTTTTTTTAAAAACACAAAAGGAAAAAAAAATAAAGGGGTGTGGGAACCTTTATATAAAACCTACCCCTGAAAAAGGCATTATATTATTCAAAACCAAAAAAAGAGCTCACTTGTGTCATTTTCAAGTATATTCCACAACAGTTTGGTTTGCACTAGCTATTAGTTTCTAACTCAATAATATGTAGCAGAATAATCTTTCCTTGTCAACATCTGGGATTCTGGCAACACAATTTTTGGGGTGCTAGTGGCCATGATACTGCAAAATTGTCTACTTTTTATTTTTTTTAACAATGCTTGAATATTCTTTGCAATGGTTTCTGGTTTTTTGATTGTGTGAGAATTTTTGCATCAACGTTTCGGATCACACTCCGTGATCCATCATCAGGATGAGAGCAGAGCTAAAGGAGAGAATGAAAAGATGCAGACCAAGAGCTATTTAAAAAGAACAAGGCAGGGAAAGGAGAGAGAGGGGGCACAAAGACCAAGAACCAACATTATGGATTGTGGAAACTTGATATCATTAAATGCTTGAATATTTTTAACAAAGCATTAAAAAATAGACACTAATACAGAAAAACAAATATTCTTAGACACTGTAATATCTGAAGCAAAACCCTTCTGGAGGATGTTTAAAAATGACAATAAGCTTATACTGACAAAATTTCATCAAAAAATCCAACTTGGATCATGAAATATGAAATTCATTCAATTCTAAGCCAGTTTACAGGAAAACAATTGATTTTTAAAGATCATAAGAGCTGTACTAGAATGCTTTCAGGAGATGATTTACAATATCATTTGACACATTGTGACAAATTTTAGGCAAAAAATTCATCCTGGTGTTGGACATATTGAATTAATTCAATTCAGGCAATTTTAAGGAAATCTTTATAAAACTATATAAAGTTTCAAATTTAATAAAATTTTAAGGATTTTATAAAATGAAAAAAATAAAAATATTGTTTCCCTATATTTTTATATCTTTGAAACATGTTAAAAAGTTTAAATTAAAAGCGCCTTTTGTTTTGTACCATGTCTACATGCCCCTGTTGTTGGAGGAGGAATTTGTGCAAATTGCTGTAGGTCTTTAGATCTGCTGGGCGCACTGTCACTTTCTCTTTTATCCTTTCAAATAATCTTTGAAAACTTTAAATGAAATAATGTGGCTTTGTTATAGCAGAAGTCTGTCTGACGAATTTGGCTTGAGAATACTATGGAGGTCCTCCCATTGACATAGAACCAGAGAAGAATTAAATAGTGCTCTTCTTTCTCAAGATTTGGTGTCAATGCTAGAATCAATAGAGGAGTAATTTGATTTAATTATTGAGTTAGGATTGTGACATGTTAAAACTACTCAAGGTTTAAACAATATGGTTAAAGAAAACCAGCTACTACCTGAGTTTGACAATAATAAACTATACTACGTGAACAATCTAACAATATGTAGCAACTAACACTTATGAAAATAGAGAATATATCTTAAAGTTACCTACCTATCTTCTATGTAGTTTATTCTATGATGTAGTAAATAATTAATCTAACAGATCTTGGATGAGAATGTCAAAATTTTCAAATCACTCATGTGAGCTCCTGCCCAAGGCGAGGTGATAAACTCCATTGAACTCATAATGTAGTCTTTACTTCTAAATAGTCATTTTAGGATTTTAGTACAAAATTTATGTTGGGAAATGATGATTTTTAGTGGCAAGATTTAGGAATTGATCCAAAAAAGCCACATGCTATCTAACAAGTGTTGTGTGCAAGACCTGACCATTTTGTTAGTGCATACGGAAAATAGAACATGGATATATTGCATAAACTATCTATGCTTATTAAGATCACTATCAAGGATCAATATTCTCTTTCAATCACAAATGGTCTTACCAATCTTTGTGGTGCCACTTCATCATTAGGTACCTATCCAACTTAGAGATATTTGGAAGATAACATTGAAACACAAAGAAGAATTGCTTGGGTGGTTGTTCGTAGCTTTTAACCCTACCAATGTAGCAACAAAATTCATGGTTATAATGAACAGCATACGCAGGAACCTCAATTATCACTAAATTGTTTTCTACCTTGATGACATCCTCATTTACAACAAAAACTAGGAAGACATCATCATTGACAACAAGATGTGAGAATAACATAAATCTAATAGGTGTTCTATACCCTGAACCACAACAAGTTCTATGCCAATTTAGAGAAATATTTTGCCATCGAGAGAATACATTATGGCCACATCATAGTCCAATACAATTGGTCTATAGAAAATAACTGTCAATTAGAACTGGCCAAGTCCTCAATTTCTTATGGAACTTAAATATTGTTTGGGGCTCGTCAAATTTGAGTAGTGTTTTGTCTTTGGTTTTTTAGACACGTTTGTCTCCTTCACTAGGTTTTGCATGGTAGCTCCAAACCCAAATCCCAATGGATTGATGCATGATAAAGAGTTATCAAAGAATTGAAGAGAAGACATTATTGAAATTTGACTCAACATAGAAATATCATTACATGTATGTAGAAAACTTTAAATGGCATGATTATCATTAGTTAGTTCATGACCAAGAATTCTATGCAATTGTCCAAGATGGGTGCCTAAAGAAACATTAAATCCTTGGTAAAATCACTATCACCTAGATTGTAAGCTTTTTCCATTTGTTTATATGTAGAATAAGGTGTAGTGCATATGTCAAATCAATTGAATGCCCAAGCTATAGCGCTTTCTTTTTGTCAACAATTAAGCTAGATTAGCACTAAGTCTTTAGTCTTCAACTAGAATAATAAATGTCAATTTTTCTCAGCAAGGTATTAGGAAATAAAGGTCTTGTCAATAGTTAAGCTAGATAAGTACTAAGTCTTTAGTCTTCAACTAGAATAATAAAGGTCATGTTGATAGTTAAGTCAAATTAAGACTTAGTCTTCAATCTAAGTTTTCTACTCAAATAAGACGAGTTAGTTCCTATTAGTTGTCAATTATCTCAACAAAGTAAGGGCGAGCTAATTTCATTTAGTTGTTAGTTATCTCAAAAAATTGAGGAGGTAGTTTCAGTTACAACCACCCATAATGGAATTGAATTCAATGTATTTTGGGAGTGCTCAAGTTAGTTTTAGTTACAACAACCAATTATGGAATCAATTCCATTTTGTAATATCCCCTTTAGTTTTTTTTTAATTTTTAACACAAGAACTTCACCCGTTAACGTTAGCTTAATGAAAGATAAGTAATCTGGAATGCAACCCTTCACTTTTTGATCAACTAGATCCTAGAGTGGGCAAGGTGAGAGCATACGGTGTAAGGGGATTTGTTAGCTGTAACTGAAAAGTTGGAAATACAATGATTTTGCCAACAAGCTGACCAATATAGAAAATGAAAGTACTTAGATGGCAAGCCAGCCTCTTCCATTTTTCAGCGGGCTGCAAGGAAAGTAAATGGAAATGAAATGCTTAGGCGGCAAGCCATCCTCTTCCTCTTTTTAGTAGGTAACAAAGGAAACAACAAGGCGGCAAGCTAGCCTCAATGAAAGTAAAGAACAAAAGTGAAAGAGCTGATCAATACTACTGAATCAGCATTACAATATTAAGTTATTTTACAATGAAACTGAGATAATCTTAGCAACTTGAAAGCCCAAATGATAGACAATATTCACAAAGGAAAATACAAAGATAACCATCAAGAAAATATGATGAAATGAAGGAAATACCAGGTTTGATACAGAATTTCAGCGTTTTGATTTTTAGACCAGCAAGCCCTAGAATCACCAAAATGCCCGTATCTCCCTGAAATCTTCTCTGAATGGCCCCAAACAAAAAGCAATAGATGCCTAGAGGCTAGGCATCCAATCTCGAATAGCAAAACCACTCCAAACAACACTTATATTTTTAGTATGCATCCCAAGGCATGAACAACAAGTGGTATAAACTCCTTGAGAAGGGCAACCTCAAGCAAAAATCAGCTACACCTAAAATCACCAAAACAGGAGCATAGGGGCGCCCAAGAGCTAGGAATCCAATGAGTTAGTATCCACAAAAAACGCTACACTCCTTAGAAAGATGTAAATCAAAACGTGCTACAGCCATACTCTAAACCAACAACATGAAAACTGAAGGAAACACACCCAAAAAGAGCAGAAATTTAAAGCAAACTCACTACCACGCCAAAATCAGAAAACATCAAATGAAGCCATCTCCGTTGAAGCACTATCTACAACCTCTGAGTGAAGAAGCATTCACTGATCAACTAGGAGCTATCTCTCAAGCTCGAAATTGAGAAAGGCTAGGAGCTATTCCAACCTTGAAGCAAGAGTCTGGATAAAATCTGGCAACACTTCGTTATAAGATGAATAATGGATACCAAATAAAGAGGCAAGGCCTTGTATAAATAGCTTTTTCCAACCTAGGAATTTGAATTACCTTTTCCCTCCAAAAGGGATGCCCACATGAAGGAGATTAAAATAATCTTTTAAATCAACTTTGATTTAGACTTGGGTGCCCAATTCCTCTTGCAATTTAAACTTTATAAAATGCAATTAAACTATCAACTTGGACGTCCAAAGAGGAAACACACTTTAAAAACAAATTAAGTTATCCTTTCTAGGCATTGGGGGCAAAAAGGCACAATTAAAATATAACTTAAGTTATTAACTTGCCAAAATAGGCTCCAAGAAAGCTGGAGACACATCTACATATTCTACCCTGCCAGAAATAGACACTGAGTACTGAACTGTTGAATTGTTGCTAAGACTGTATTGCCAAAAATAACACTTACTAAAAATAGCATATTGATAAAAATACTAAGTGACTCCAAACTCTGTTAGAGCACAAACCAGGTAGATGTCATAACTTACTAAAAATAGTAAGTCCAAAAATGTCCTCTGATTAAAATGCATGTCACACCATTTTGAAGCCCTTTGAAAACCCAGAAAGACCCTGAAATCCCTTTGCCAAACTCCTACATGCAATCCCTTGAAAACTAAGAAGAAACCTCCTAGAAAACAAAAAACCCTAATTCTGCTTTCGATTGGCCTACGGGCCTTTGGAATAGGCTAATGGTCACCAAATGGAACTACTGCTGAAAAGGAGGAGTTATAGTCCACCCTCCCCAAGATTGCTTGTCCTCAAGCAATCACAAGTTTGGATGCTACAAAGTCTGATCATCCTCCCAAGTAGCATCCTCAATCGGTAAGTCCTTCCACTTCACCAGGTACTCTTTGATAGACCTCCTCAAAGAGCGCTCTCTGAAATCAATGATTGCCTCTAGAACCAAAACCAACTATCCCTCCTCATCCAATGGAGGCTAATCTTACAAAGCAACAACATTATGCCCAAGACCCTTCTTGTGGCGTGATACGTGGAAGACATTATGCACCTTGCTACTTGCCGATAGCTCTAACTCATAAGCCATGTCCCCAACTCTCTTAATGACCCTGAAAGGCCCATTGAAATGTGGTGCTAGCTTCTCTACTCCACTCTTCTTGAGAGTAGATTGTCTGTAAGGCTAGAGTCTCAAGTAGGCCATGTTACCAACCTCAAATGTGCACTCAACTCACTATTGATCAGCATACAATTTTTGCTGATTTTGTGCATGGTGAAGATTATCCTTCAAAGATCTCAAAATATCTTGACTCTGCTGCAACATATCCCTCGTTTGAGGGGCTATACTATCACCAAACATCAAATCTACGAAGCTAGGAGCCTCATATCCATACAAAGACATGAAAGGAGACATTCTGATAGACATGTGGTAAGAAGAGTTGTAGTAGTACTCTCCCAAATGAAGCCATCTTACCCAAGTTTTCTGCTGCCCTGAAACATAATTCTTGAGATAGCCCTCCAACCATTTGTTCACAATCTTCGTCTGTCCATCAATTTGTGGGTGATAACTAGTGCTTGGAGTGAGCACTGTACCACTCAATCTGAAAAGCTATTGCCAAAAAGTACTTAGGAACTTGTTGTACCTATCACTCATAATGTTTTTTGGCAACCCATGCAATCTGAACACCTCTTTGAAGAACAAATCAGCAACTTGAGCTGCTGTAAATGAGCTAGTAATGGTGAAGAAATGAGCAAACTTCGTCAATCTGCCCACAATAACATAGATGCAATCCTTCTCTTGCACCTTTGGCAACCCAGTGATGAAATCCATCGAGGTACTTTCCCATCTCTGATCGGGAATGGGTAAGGGATGCAACAAACTAGCAAGTGTAGTGTGCTCATTTTTATTCTATTGGCAGATCGGACACTCCTTAATGTAGCGTAGGACCTCATCCTTGAGTCCTTTCCAAGAAAATCTTTCACAAATTTTCCTATAAGTCTTGAAATACCCTTGATGACCAGCCAAGGGGATGTCATGAAATGATTGTAAAATCTTCTTTTTGTGCTTAGATTCAGGTACCGAGAAGATTTACCCTTATACTGTATCAATCCATCAACCAATTGATACCTCTCATCATGCAAAGTTCCCTCAACTAAGCTGGTAGCAAACTGCTTTTTGGCATACTCTGCAATAATCTGCTCTTTCCAATTAGCAGTAATCTCAACCAAAGAGCTCAAATGTGGCCTTCTAGACAAGGCATCGACCACTATATTGTTCTTCCCTTTGACATACTCGATGTCAAAATCATAAGCTTGGAGCTTACTCACTCACTTCGGTTGCCTCTCATTCAGGTCCTTCTAATGCATGAAGTGTTTAAGACTGTTATGATTAGTCTTCACCACAAACTTACTCCCAACCAAATACTGCTTGAACTTGGCCAACGCATGCATGATTGCAAGCATCTCCTTGTCATATATTTAGTAAGTCCTCTCAACACTCCTCAATTTTCTGCTCTAAAAAACAATAGGATGTTTTTCTTGCATTAGAACAGTCCCAACTCCTTCCTCTGAAGCATCACACTACAACTCAAATGGCTTGGAGAAATCAGGTATGGCCAACACAGGACATGAGCTGAGCTGCTTGAATCTAGAAAATACCACTTGTGCTTTCTCTGACCATGCAAATGCCCCCATTTTGGTGAGATCAGTAAGAGGGGCAACCATCTGAGAATATTCCTTCACAAACCTCTTGTAAAATCCACAAAGTCCCAAAAAACCCTTCAACTGAGATAGGCTCTTTGGAGGAGGCCAATCCAAGATAGCCTTAATCTTCTCTGGGTCAACACTAACTCCCTTAGAGTTGATCACATGCCCAAGGTATAGCAGCTCCATCATTCCAAACTCACATTTAGACTCCTTAGCAAATAGTGATTCTGACTCCAAGATGCTAAGCACTTCCTCCAAGTGCTTGAGATGCTCTTCCCATGACTTATTGAAGATGAGGATGTCATCGAAGAAGATAAGCACAAACTTCCTCAACTGCTTCTGTAATATCCTGTTCATACAGGGCTGAAAGGGAGCTAGTGCATTAGTCAACCCAAAGGCATGACTAGAAACTCAAAATGCCCAAAATGACATCTGAAAGCAATCTTCTCTGTATCTAATTCCCTCATGCTAATCTAATGGTAGCTCGATCTAAGATCAATTTTGGAAAAGTATACAACTTCATGTAGCTCAGCAATCCTGGGAATGGGATATCGGTTTTTGATCATCTTTTGATTCAAGGCACGATAATCTACGCACACGCCCATAGTGCCATCCTTCTTGACCAACACAATTGCAGGGGACTCTTGCTTGGGCGAATGTGACCCATGTCCAAGAGTTCTTTGATAGCCTTCTCTATCTCATCTTTCTACTTCTTGGGGTATCGATATGGACTAGTAATGACAGGTTTAGCTCCTTCCTCAAGCTCTATGACATGCTTAGTCCCCCTTTTAGTAGGTCTCCCAGGAGGTATACTGCCAAACACCTTACTCTTCTTGGTGATCAAAGACCGAAATCTGGATGGTAGTGTCTCTTATCTTCAACAGGATTGGAAGGCAAGATTAAGCACTCTGCTGCCCATTCAACTTGATCAAGACACATCAGCCTTTCTATCCTCTTAAATGGCACAATATGAGCGCCTCCATTTGAGATCCCTCTCAATACCAACTTCTTCCCATCTGATGAAAACTTCAACTCCATGGTTTGCAAATTCAAAGTGATGTCTCCAAGAGATCGCAACCACTGAATGCCAAACATTGCATCAGTATCTCCAATGCCAACCACATAGAAGTCATCCTTGACTTAGTAGTTACCCAACTGCATAGACATATTGGAGATCTTTTGGTTGCAAGACATAGTAAAACCATCAGCCACCATTACCTTAAAACCTTCAAATTCATCTGTTTTAAGGCCTCTCTTTGCAACCACCCCTTCGTAAATGAAATTATGTGCTGCTCCAGTGTCCATTAGAGCAACGATTCTCTGCCCTCCAAGCACCCCACAGACCCTAAAAGACTCATTTTTCTAGAAACTAGAAAGTTGGGCAAATGCACCCCCACTTCCTTGGTCCTTATCCAACACTTTTGGAGCTCTTTCTTCATCGTTGTCGTAGAATTAGACTGCTGTTCTGATATATCAGATTCTGATCCAGAACTAGAATATGCCTCCATGTGATGGTTATGACCCTTTCCGAAGCACTTGTGACTCTTACTCCATGGTTCTCTGCAAGCGTAACATAATTGCTTTCTTCGGAGCTCTTCACGAAGTTCATCATTCATCTTAGAATGAAACTTTTTGGTCTGATTTGAAGAATGTTTCTTGTCTTTCTTGTGAGCAAAAGTCCTAGACTGAAATTTTGGCCTTGGGGCAGCCAACTCCATGCTTCTAGATTTCTTGATTGGTTCATCTAGAGTTGGTGGATCGAAAGCTTTAACCCACCCCTTCAACGGTTCTATCAATCCTTCAAAAAACAAGACTACAAGCCTTCTTTCAGTGATATTAGGCACCATCACGGAAAGCCTCTAGAAATCTGTAATGTATGAATCAAGTGAACCATGTTGTTTTAATTGTGCAAGCTCACGAAACGTGATCTCAAGATCCTTGGTATCAAACCTCTCAATGAGTTTGTTGGTAAACTCCTCATAAGTACGAATAAAGTTATGGCCAAGAGTGACCAGACTGTGATACCACCACTCATGGGCAGCCCCATCCAAGTGCAAGGTAGCAAACTTGATGGCATTTTCTTTTGGCATCAGTCTTAGTGAGAGGTAGTTGTCAAGCTTTTGGACCCATGATCTCATTGAACAATTATTGCTTCCATTGCAGTGAGCCAAAGTTACCTTCCCAAGAGCTTGTTAGAAATCTCTTGGAGGTACAGGAGCATGATTCTCAACTCCTCCGCCTCCTCTTCTCTTCTTTTGGTTCATATACTGATCCAATGACAAAATCTCATGGATCTCAACAGGAAGGGAAACATATTCCATGTAGGTGTTCCTCACTTCATCTGGCATAGGTACTTCAAGCTTAGCAAGTGGTTCCTCCCTCAATGTAAAGGTAGGAATAAGAGGTCTAGAGGCTGATCCCCTAGTCACCTGAACATGTTGACCAATAGGTCTCCCTCTTGGATTTGTATTCTAGCTACTATTTTCAGTCTCTGTGTTTTGTTGCACCAGAGTAACTTGCTGATTCATCTTAGCTAGCAACTGAGACATCATGTCCAACATGATGTCAAACTTCCTCTCAGTTCTAGCATCCCTATCTTCCTCACAGGTTGGACCCTTCTTCCTGTCTGCTATGGTCTCAAGTGCAATATCATGGTTCCTTAGAACCTTTGAAAAATTATCCTCTTCCGGAACTGGTGGGGTCTAAAATTGTTGTCTCTTCAACTCTCTATTGTAGTATCTAGTTTCTTTGTCACTCATCTGACAAACTAATCACTGAAAGCATACGTTGACAAGATGATCTGCTCTGATACCACTATAATATCCCCTTTAGTAGTTTTTTTAATTTTTAACACAAGAACTTCACCCATTAATGTTAGCTTAATGAAAGATGAGCAACTTGGAATGCAACCCTTCACTTTCTAATCACCCAGATCTCAGAGTGGGCAAAGTGAGAGCATACGGTGTAAGGGGATTTGTTAGCTACAACTGAAAAAGCTGGAAATACAATGATATTGGTGGCAAGCTGACCAATATAAAAAATGAAAGTACTTAGGTGGCAAGCAAGCCTCTTCCACTTTTCAGCGGGCTACAAGGAAAGTAAATGGAAATGAAATGCTTAGGTGGCAAGCCAGCCTCTTCCACTTTTCAGTGGGTAACAAAAGAAACAACAAGGCGGCAAGCTAGCCTCAATGAAAGTAAAGAACAAAAGTGAAAGACTTGATCAGTACTACTGAATCAATGATACAATATTAAGTTATTTTACAATGAAACTGAGATAATTTTAGCAATTTGAAAGCCCAAATGATAGACAATATTCACCAAGGAAAATACAAAGATAACCGTCGAGAAAATATGATGAAATGAAGGAAATACCAGGTATGATATAGAATTGCAGCGTTCTGATTTTTAGACCAGCAAGCCCTAGAATCACTAAAATGCTTGTATCTCTCTCAAATCTTCTCCGAATGACCCCAAACAAAAAGCAATAGATGCCTAGAGGCTAGGTGTCCAATCTCCAATAGAAAAACCACTCCAAACAACACTTATATTTTTAGCACGCATCCCAAGGCATGAACAACAAGTGTTGTAACCTCCTTGAGAAGGGTGACCTCAAACAAAAATCAGCTACACCTTCTAAAATCACCAAAACAAGAGCATAGGGGCACCCAAGAGCTAGGAATCCAATGAGTCAGTACCCACAAAAATCACTCCACTCAGAAAGATGTAAATCAAAACATGCTACAGCTATACTCTAAACTAGCAACATGAAAATTGAAGGAAACACACCCAAAAAGAGCAGAAACTAAAAGCAAACGAACTACCACACCAAAATCAGAAAACATTGAATGAAGCCATCTTCGTTGTAGCTCTATCTGCAACCTTTGAGTGAAGAAGCAGTCACTGATCAGCTAGGAGCTATCTCTCAAGCCCGAAATTGAGAAAGGCTAGGAGGTATTCCAACCCCGAGGCAAGAGTCTAGATAAAATCTGGCAGCACTTTTTTATAAGATGAATAATGGATACCAAATGAAGATGCAAGGCCCTGTATAAATAGCTTTTTCCAACCCAGAAATTTGAATTACCTTTTCCCTCCAAAAGGAATGCCCACATGAAGGAGATTAAAATAATCTTTTAAATCAACTTTTACTTAGACTTGGGTGCCCAATTCCTCTTTGCAATTTGAACTTTATAAAATGCAATTAAAATATCAACTTGGACGTCCAAAGAGGAAACAAACTTTACAAACAACTTAAGTTATCCTTTCTAGATGTTGGGGGCCAGAAAGGCACAATTAAAATATAACTTAAGTTATAAACTTGCCAAAACAAGCTCCAAGAAAGTTGGAGACACATTTGCATATTTTGCCTTGCCAAAAATAGACACTAAGAGTATTGAACTTCTGCTAAGATTGCATTGCCAAAAATAGAACTTACTAAAAATAGCATACTGCTAAAAATAGTGACTCCAAACTTTGTTAGAGCTCAAACCGGGCAACTATGGTAACTTACTAAAAATAGTAAGTCCAAAAAATATCCTTTGATGAAAATGCATGTTGCACCATTCTAAAGCCCTCTGAAAACCTAGAAAGACCTAGAAATCCCTCTACCAAACTCCTACATGCAATCCCCTAAAAACTCAGAAGAAACCTCCTAGAAAACAGGAACCCTAATTCTGCTTCCGACTAGCCTATGGGCCTCCGAAATAGGCTAACGATCACTGGAACTATTGCTAAGAAGGGGACATTACACATTTAGTTTGGGGTTTAACAAAGTGCCCAAGGCAGAAATATGATATCTTTTGGAATTGAAAACAAAAACAAACTTCATCTTCAGCTACAGTTTAAAGCAATATTGCTGAAATAGTTTGAAAATTTAGGACGTACCCCCTCAAGTTTAGACCTGTTATAGCCTTGGGGATGAAAACCCTCAAGAGTGGGACCGTGGATACTACACAAGATGTCTAGAAGCAGCAAGGTGTTTTGTTATCATCTGGAGGGTGCCAAAGACACTCCAGGATTCAGATCCATGTGTTCGGTACTCTAGTGAGTCATATTATATTTTTCATTTCTATTTGAAAGTGTCTAGTGTAAAGAAATAAATAAAATATTCATGTTGTTAGCATTTTTTGAGTTAATTTCTGTATATTTTTAGTTAGAACATTTCAGTGGTATTAGAGCTATGATCTTGCTAGCTTGTGATAGGGAAACAAGGTACCAACATAGGGAATGAAGCAAGCGAAAGATGTCAAGTGAGGATCAAGAGCAGGAATTTTTTGAAGTGATTAGGTCTTTGAAGTACATTATAGTTGTTCTAAAAGCTGGGCGGCAACATCTTATTCAGTTGTTCATTTAGAGCAAGTTGGGTAAGGAGGCCTATCAGGTTACTACACCTTTAGGGAATTGGTACACAAGAAGTGTCATCATCTGCCAAAGTAAACCATAATATTACAATGAATTCAGTCATAGGTATAGGTCTACCTAGGGTCACATTCTTGTAGAAAGAAGTCATGACACAAGACAAAGATATGGACAGTTAGCATGAGGAAGATTTGGATGTCCTTCATGCAAAATATGAGGCAAAGAGTGCAAAATTCGAGGTAGATATTTCTTTCATGTTTTTTTGTATACGAAAGTCAAAAGTCAGAACACAGAATGCAAGTAAAACCCTTCTGAATAGGTCTCATTAAGAACTACAAAACAGATTGGGAAGGCTTACTGCCCCCTTGTTTCGTCGATCCAATAAACCTCAGCTTGAGCTTGGATCTAGAAGTTGAACACATACTTTTCATTGAGCCCAATAAACGAGGTGGCATGAAATATGCTAACCAATTTTTTCGAAGGATTTTCACAACATAAACCAGCACTAGCCAACTAGATTAGCGTTAGCATCAAACTGAAATCCAAGCTTAAAAGAAACTCAACGCCAAGAATGCACACTCAATCCAAATGAAGGAAAGGTGTTGACATATGGCGGAGAAACTAAAGAACAGTACTTGAAATGAAACTACTCAACGTCAAGAATGTGCACTCAAGATCCCACTGAGGGCGAGGTGCTAACATATGACTAAGTGATTAATTGAAATTGAAAGTAATAGGCGGATAACTAGCCATGAAGTTACAACAATCTAATTCGTCCGTTGCGGCGGGCATCCACTGAATAGTGGGGATTCACCACTTGAGAGTGGGTACAATGATATAACAAGTTCGTTCTCCGGATTGGCGGTAAACCGTCCAGGGGTAATTAATAAGAAATAAAACAAGTAGTTGCAGCAATAACATGGGTTGGATTAGTACTACTAAATCACAACCTTACAATTCAAAAGACTGCAAAAACAAGTATTACAATGATAGAAAAATAAGTCTAGAAGAGAAGAATGAATTCTAATGATGTTCCTTTACTCTTCCAATGATAGAGTTATGACCAAAACAGAAATCATATGAATCTGATATAAAAACAGAGTTTCTGGAATTCTGATCAGCAAACTGTAAACTCATAAAATGTTCATAACTTCATCAAATTACCTCCGTTTCGAATGAGATTGAATGCAATGGACTTCTGGAAGGTAGGCGACCATGCTAGGATGAAGAAACAACAACAAATCTTGATCATTAATTCCTGGCACACTTCCCAAGACACTCCAAATGGTACGGCCCTTGAAAAGGGCGATTTGCTTCTTAAAAATCAGAATCTCCAAAATAAAATCTCATACTTGGTGGAAAGGGGCGCCCATGGCAAACAATGACATTTCAAAAATACCCAGAAGCAAATAAAAATTATTCAAAGAGCTGCATACATTTTACACTTTCAGCTGTATGTGAACCAGCAACTCAAAACTGACAAAAACTCCAGAATTCTTCAATCAAATGAGCTCAATCTGCTAGTCTGATATTGAGAAGCAGCAATGTAGCCAACTAGGTGTTATCTTGCAAACACGAAATTGGACGAAAGGCTAGGAGGTTGACATCCTCGAAGCAAGGTATCAATTGTCATTCCGACAGCATAACTTTAGCATAATTTTCATGGATACAAGGCTGGAGCAAAACCCTTCATTAAATAGAAGCTCACAAAACTCCTCAAATTCCTGAGAAAGCACACCAAAAGACATAGGAGTCTTTTCAAATTTCCAAAAAACAATTAATTCCTCAAGGTGGCGTCCCTTTTTGCATAATATGAACTTCTTTTAATTTAAAATTATCTCTTTTAAAAGTGGCGTCCACTTTTCCCAAGGCATTTGATGATAATTGAAATATATTAAACACCCCATGAAGGCATCCCCTTTTCAAGTCCCTCTTTTTAAACACAACTTAAAGTTGTTCTCCTAGGCCAAGGGGTCAACTGCAATTTAAAACATTAATGCCTTTATTTATGAAATTCACCATATAAAACTTCTAGAAGCCAAAGTCTGACTTCAAATAATTGCTCCAACTGGGAATGAAGTCCTAAAAGATGACAATCTTCATACTGCCAAAATTAGAATTTGCTATAAATAGTAAACTCCCTGAAAAACCTTAGAACCTCGGAACTGGAAACCCTAATTTTACCTCAAACAAGCCTACAGGCTTCTGAAATAGGCTGATGAGTGTCAGAACAGATCACTGATGAGAAGGGGACATTACATGGCAATTAATTTTTCAATCCTTCACTTGGAAGGAATTGAGAATGAATGTCTATACCACAACCTCGTTATGCAAGGGAATAGCCATAACTTTACCTATGAGGAGTTTTGTAGGAGGTTGATAGATGGATTCTAGAGGCATTTGAGAGAGCTAGCACAACTACGCCACCAAGGCTTAGTGGATGATTACATGGCTGAATTTCAGAGGAGAGTAGTGATGGTACTTGTATCTCAGAGGTGCCTGGTGTTCCTTTTCATGGAAAGGTTGAAAGAGCTCCTCAAAGGTCTAGTTAAGGCCCTTGGCCCAAATTAATTGCAGGGAGCCATGTAAAGGGCATTGACACTGGAACCATCTAATTGCCTCATCTCTCCTTCCTTGAATCATTGACATGGGAGACTACTACACGTAGCCAATCTTTTCAAGAATCTTACCATTTGAGGTGTGGGTACAAGAGCTCCACATTAGTAGTAGAGGACCCAACACAAATCTTTTTCATCAGATATTGGGGGCTGCATCCTCTCAACCCATAGGTCATTAGGAGGCAAAACAAGCATTTAAAAGTCTACAGCCAAGGACATGACTTGCAATGAGATGCAAAGGAAACAATTATGCTTTAACTGTAGAGAGCCTTGGGACTTGACACATAGGTGCTTGGGAAAGGGGCAAGCATTTGATTGAGGTATACTTTGATGATGAGTGAGACCATGAGTTGTGCACAGAGGGACAAATTGTGGAGAGGCATGAGTTATCACCAATAGGCATGGTAATAGAAGGTCTTCCATTGCTAGAGGGAGGATGCTGCTTGGGAGTGGGTTGATATACTCAATCACCCAGCCTCCTCTTGTTTGAGAACAAGCAATCTCAAGGGAGGAGTTGTAATGTCCCTTTTTAATCTGAGCAGTGAATGGAACTTCTGTCAACAAGTAGTTAGGAAATAAAGGTCTTGTCAGTAGCTAAGTCAGATCAAAACTAAGTCTTTGGTCTTCAACTAGAATAATAAAGATCTTGTTGGCAGTTAAGTCAGATTACAACTAAGTCTTCAGTCATAAGTCTTCCACTGGAATAAGGCAAGTTAGTTCCTGTTAGTTGTTAGTTATATTAGCAAAGTTATGAGGAGTTAACTTCAGTTAGTTGTCAGTTATCTTAGCAAATTAAGGGAGGGTTAGTTTCAGTTACAACCACCTATAATGTAAGTGTTTTCCATTTACTTTGGGAGTGCTCAAGTCAGTTTCACGTAACAACCAATTATGGAATTGAGTCCATGTAGTTTGGGGTTTAAAGGAGCACTCAGGGCAGAAAGATGATATCTTTTGGAATTGAAAACAAAAACAAACTTCATCTTCAGCTACAAGAAAAAGGAATACTGCTGCAACAGTCTGAAAATTGAGGACATACACCCTCTAGTTTAGACCTGTTATGGCCTTGGGGACGAAAACCCTCGAAGAGTGGGACCCATGGATACCATGCAGGATGCCCAGAACCAGCAGGACGATTTGTTATCATTTGTAGGGTGCCAAAGTCACAGAACTCAGATCTGCATGCTGGGCGCTCCAGTGAATCATATTATAATTTACATTTCTGTTTGTAAGTGTGTAATGTCAAGAAATAAATAAAATACTTGTCTTGTAACTATGGACTCCATTGATTTCATTTACTTTCTACCTACTATCAAGCACAATCTCGGTCATCTGTATAGTGGTTGATTGATTCTTGAAGACGGCCATCCTTGCATCGTTCCAAGAGACTATTTGATGTAAGACACTAGCAAGTTTTTATTTGCGAATGTTTGGATTCACATGAACATTTTGTAACCTTCATCTTTGATCGCAACTCTACAGTTTTGACTACATTTTGGAAGATACTTAAGTTCTTTGAGGATACAAAGCTCACTACAATTTTCGAAAAGTCAATTGCACAATTGTACATCTTTTGCACATATACAATAGAGGCAAGTATACACTTAAGATGAAATTCTACCTTTCCTAGAAGATAACTACAATAGACATCAACAAAATGCTTGGTCTTTTAGTCCCTTGTGGGTTTGACATAATGATTTTTTCATTGTTGGTTCTACTATCTTATCTTGGATTTGTTAATTCAAAAGCTTGGCTAAAGTTCTCCATCTTGAGGGTTTCCAATGTCTTTAAAATGAGACATATTGGAATAACAAGGAAATAAATGTGCAACCTCTTAGTCATTTATTTTCCTTCAAATTCCCATTATTTATACTCATCCCCCAACACTCAATCAATATTGCAAGGGGGCATACCATCTAGACCATTACATTTATTTGAGATTTTGGGTTTTCAAAGCACTACATGCTACAAACTTGGTGTCAAAACAATGCAGTAAATTCTTAGGGTCTTATGTGTATTAATGTTTAATTCATGGATTGCACAAAAGCTTGCATTTATCTTAGATTTTGGGGTTTCAATGTCTATTGTGAGATATAATTCAGTATCATATTGCTTCACATTTTTTCCAATATCTTGGTAAATTGGTACATAATTAAATTCCTTATCTTATTTTGTTGGGATTTTGGTATTTTAAAAGACCAACATGGCATTCAATTGCATTAGTATTTTATATGTTCATGTTCCTCAACCCCTAATTTGAAGAGGTCCAATTGAGACTTTGTAATACTTAGTTACTTAAACTTACTTTCCTCTTAATAGCTTCTTATTCATCAAGGTTCCTAGGATTTTTAGAGGCATTCAAACATCTAGACCAATACACTTAATTGAGACTTTAGGTTTTCAAAGCACTTCATGCCACAAATTTGGCATCAAAGTGACTCTATAAATTATTAGGTTCCCAAGTTCACAGTTTATATACTTGGACTCGATAGACTGAAAATTTCTGATTTGAAAAAACCCAACTTAAAAAAAAGAACTTAAATTTCATAAAAAATCATAAATTTTATGCAAAATACAATTACGAAATGTATCAAATGAGTCTATCAAATTTTTGGGGAAGTGTTTTCTATTAGATTTGAATACAAATAAAGTACAAAATCACATCATCATGCGAGTACAACAACGAGTTGATAACTATTATGAATTTATGATTATTCTTTTCAAAAATCATCATCATTAATTGCTTATCCATGAAGTTTTAAATTACAAAAAATTACAATTTCCTCTTCTTGTTCAAGTGAAAAATTGGGGAGAGGGTCCAGTCCTTTGGTTGAAGCTCCTCACTTGGATTAGAAGCTTGTGGTTGTAGCTTCACACTAGTACTAGATGGCAATGACACCTTTGTCTCATATTTGACATCATCTGCAATGATGTTATCCAATCCAATCTTTCTTGCTTCTATTGTACTTGCACCCTTCATAGCTTGCCTCTTGAAACCAGTAATATCATCCTTGTGAAATAGGGGGTTTTCTCATACCATGTAGTCTAGTCTTTGTGGGCATCAGTATCATCCAAATCTATAAAATCTTGTGTAGATGTGCCCACCTTTATTGTGCAAAGCCAATGGTTGTATTGTACAAAAACTAAGTTATTGAGGTATTGTTGCATCAACTTATTCCATTTCTTTGTTTGAATGGCTTCAAACTAACTGTAGGTTGAGACAAAATTTGGAGGGATAGCTTTTGAAGATTTGGATTATTTCCAATTGGATCTGCCCACCAAGAATCTGCAAATAAGATATTCAAAAGTTTGTAAGGAAATTAATAACTGTAACTTGTAAGATATAAGTAAAGACTCCATTTTTTTATTACTTGGTGTCTAGCCAGATCTCCTTTGGATGACTACCATTGAAGAGAAGAGCTTCTTCCTAGCTTGCTTGTAATTCTACATCTTTGAAATAATGAGGGCCCTCACCTCAAGCTCGTGTGTCATCCTCCGAGTGCATGTTGAGAGACTCTTTATAACCTTCCATGAATTGTGGGCTTGAGGTAGTGCCTCATACAGGATTAAGTTGGAGTTGATTGTTCCACATTTGATGAATAATCTCCCAAGTGGGATCAAATATGTTTCTATCCTTGTATAATAATTTTGGATGGCCTCATTGGCCATATCATGGTCTCATAAATGCGTCCCATTGGGTTTTTCTCCCCATTCACCAAGCACAAAAGCCTCACCAAAGGCTCCAACACCTACAAACAAATTAAAGTTGCAAACTTACAATTAAAGAAAAATACTTTTAAAAATTGAAAATAAAGGATTCAATTTGAAATTTAAACCAAAGTTTGAAGCTACCTTGATTATCTTTGCAGCGCTTTTTGTAGAGGCATCATCAAATAGTGTTTGCGATCCTCTCTCCATCATCCTTATTTGAATATGTTGAGTCTACACATGCTTGACTCACACATATCTTACCTCAATAGTGTCAACAAGCTACAAATGTTTTGCAATATTAAGAAGATAGTTACAAACCTCGTAACATCTGGTTGCACAATCTCTTTCCCCTTGGCATGATCTTTCATCAAATTGAAAACCCAAAGGTGATTATAAATGTATTTTATGATGTTCTTGGCATCTTCTACAACCAATCTCACCAAATCAATTTGCCTATGTCCTCCAAAAGAAGGTCAAGGCAATGTGTTGTGCAAAGGGTCTGAAAGAGTGACGGATGTCTCTCCTAAAGGAATCTCCTAGCTGTGATATATACTACTGAATTATTAGTGACAACTTGTACCACATTATCTATGCCCACCTCTACGAGAGCCTCCTCTAGTATCAGGCTCAAATATTTTGCATTCTTTATTTTGTTGGAGACATGAATTGACTTCTAAAAAACCATCTTACCATTTTACAATTGTTTTTCTAGAATTGGCTTTGCATCTGCAACATCTTGGGGCAACCTTCCATTCAAGTCTTTGGAGATAGTGTGTTGTATTCTTTCCATGCAATTGTTAGTGTTGTCACCAAATACTCCTACTACATGCCCTTTGATATGTTGAAGGGATGGTGGTTGTAATACTAGAAATTATCACATGCTTATTTACTACTTGGTGCACCTTCATGTTCTACATTGTACCTTGCAATGAAAGTTGTTCTTCAAGTTCATTTCTAGGTACAAAATAAAAGGAAGCAAAGGTGTTCAATAGGCTTCCTACACCAATCTATGAGAGGAGATATGTGCAAAATTAAATGATCACACATTACAAGGAAATAAACACAAAAACAATATATCAAAACACAATGACTTATGTGGGGAAAACCCTTTTAGGAGAATAAATGCACTACAAATCAACTTAATCTATTATTTAGTAATAAAAGGTCACAATACGCTTGTAGAGTCTAAGCTTTTACAAGAGTATTGTTAACCAAAGATTTGGAGCAATTATGGTAGCATAACAATACCTACAAAAATCATTATCAAAACCTCCATCCCAAGCACCCAATAAATAGGAGAAACAATACATGAAACTATGAAATGGTAATTATAACACCATGAGCTAAAACCACCCAAATTGTGGCACCCATATCCCTAGTCAGAAGTCCAACACCCAAATCCCAAGACAAGTCCATATGCTAAAAATAACATATTCCTTCCACTTGCCATAACTCACCAACTTGGGCATTTCATTTTTGGCTCCATTATCTCCATTCAAAGATGCCTCATGACATGCCATAACATGCATCATAAGTTGGTCAGCAATGGTAACTCTTTCTTTATATTTCCGATGTGGGAGGGCCCAACTTTTGGAGGCCATAACTTTTGATTTGGCCTTTTGATTTGGGAGGCCAATTGGGCCCCCTTTCTTAAATTTGTAGACCTTGAAAATATCATGTATTGGGCATCTCAACACTAATGTCAAACAACCAAGAATATTTATTTTGGCAAAAACTGACCTCTATAGCCCAAAATTTTTTTTTTTAAAGCTTGAAAATTGCATTTTTGTATTCTTAACATTAGGAGAAAATTCAGGACTCCTTTCTTAACACAAAAAGGTCTTGTGATTGAGCTTTGATCAAATTGAATGAAGTGGATATGCCTCATATGCATGGATGATGACTAAAGCCCATAGATTCTACCATCTCTATCTCTATTTCCATTGTCAAGTTAGGACTAAGGGCTGCTATTATGGATGCTTGTGTTCTTTCCCTCTTTAGTTCTCATCTGAGCAATACAAAGGCTGCTCACATCTCTCATTTTTCCTCTCCCAAGGTTTTTCTTACATTGCTTGGTGTCATAGCTATGAATGCTTGCAATATGGTAGTTGAGGCAATTGATGCCTCCATTAAGATTTTTCTTACAGGAGAGGCAAATCACCCTCCCTTAGACTGGTCTAATTGTAGCATATTTACAAGCAACACCATAGTTTCTAGCAAGATGGCTTCTACTTGCTGATGTTGAGTGTGATGTGGAGTTGGATGCCATTGTATGGTAACCTACAACATGTTCAAGCATAGAAAACAACGATTTGGACATGAAAAATAAAATAAAATTCACTTAAAAAGCATTTCAAACATAATTGAATAGCATTAATTAAATTAACCAAAAAACTAGTTTTTTGTCCCTAAATCATAAACCCTATGTATGGGGGGAAAAACCTAGCAATTTCATTCATAAAAACTTGTGTTACACGGGGATGCGTCCCCTGCCCCAAAAGCCACTGTCCTTGTCCCCAACTGTCCCTAGGATGGGGGGACACAAAGGGGACGGTCCCCTGCTGTCCTCGAATCAAGCAAATTTGAAGGAAATGGCAGGAAATGTTTCCAGCCGATTGGGGATGGTTCCCCGTCCCCGGTACGGAGTAGGGACATTGGAGACGTCCCTCATCGTACCGGGGATGGCTAACCATCCCCTATAGACTGGGAGCTTTCTAAAGGCTTAAAACATTAAAAAATTCAATTTAAAAAAAAATTATTTCACCTTTTTGAGCTCGTGCAGGGCCCACGAATTCTCCCAAGTCTAAA
>VDFB02353746.1:0-32503 GCA_007258455.2 Sequoia sempervirens
GGTGGTTCTCTGTTTCACTCTGATTTGTTTTTGTATTGTGTTTTGCAATTTTTTGGTTTTTTAATGATTTTGAGGATTTTTGACAAAATAACAGATTGCTGCGATTTTTCTAAGAAATTCAAATAAAATCTAAATAAATTCCAAACTACAATTTAATGCTCAGATATGGTAGGCGCTTTCATGTATTCATCTTTCTGAACAATTACAATAATAAAGAAAGAGCTATAAATGGAATACAATAGATTTATTGATGAGAAAACCTGGTTTTCTTCTATGGCGGCTGCAATAAATGCTGTATAGTACGGCCAGTAGAAGAAAGGACTCTCCAGTCTCCGTATTCAATGTCAGATCTCCAGAAAAACCCCAGACAAAGCCAACGCCCAAGACTAAGTGCCAATATCTGAAAGCCAGGAAAGAATCTCTGAAGGTAATATGTACGGCCTGCAGGTACAGAGTACGGCCTGTCTGCAGCAGTAATAAATGATGTACGGCTTTTGGAAAAATGTGCCCAATCTCAAATGAATGTCCTCTGGAAAGTGCGCCTTGACTGCTAGATGAATGATCTCTGCTGAATGGCTGATGAATCTCCGTCTGACTAAAGGATTAAGCTCAATCTGTGACTTCTGGATGAAATCACCAAGTGCAATCTTCAGCTGGTATCTCACAGCCTCAGTATGCCTGATCTCTGAAGAGGTTACGTTCTCCAGAAACGATGTTTGCCAGAAACCCTAGGGTTTGCAAACTCCAAAGCTCAGATGCTCAGAAGACAAAATTGAATAATAAACTTGATAGTTCCATTTTGCCTTGGGAAGAACAATATATTCTTCTATGAAAAGTTCGACCTAATTCTCCATTAAAATAATCATTTAAATTAATGATTTAATTTTCACTTTGGACTTAGGAGAATTTATTTAATTATTGGCGTCCCTTTTTAATGAGCATTAAATACTCATTAAATCACCTTTTAATAATATAATATAAAGTATAATTAAATACTTTATAACTTAGCCAAATAATCAAATATTTTAATATTTCAATAAAGTGACTTTATAATAAAGTCAAATTATTAAATATTTCGTAACTCAGTAATTACTCCTTATTTCTCTGTCAAATCAAACATCTGCTGAACTGGGTCGAATCTGAGCTGATAAAATGCACCAGGTGCCCTGCCCGAATTAGCAGCTTCCGCCTGACCTAACTTTCTAAAAATAGAAAGTTCTCTGAAAAGACTCTCTGGAAGATTCTGCGAAGGCCCAAACCTGACACTGCTTTATAGCTGGAGCCTTAACCAGGCAAGCGCCAAAGGATCCTCTGAACACTCACAATGCGGCCCTCGAGGGATCAAATGATAGGTAACCTCAAATTACGGTACATCTTGATAGGATATAGGGACATGGTGATCCGCCCTCCACGAAATTGCTTGTCTCAAGCAATCTCAACTCTGGATGTTGTAAAATCGCCTCTGACTCCCATGTAGCATCCTCAACTGGCAAATCTCTCCACTTGACCAGATATTCCCTGATCACACGCCTCCGAAGGTGTCTCTCTCTCATATCAAGGATGGCCTCAGGTACTAATATCAGTTTCCCTTCATCATCAAGGGGTGGCAAAACTGGAGAGGGTATAACATGCTGACCCAATGCCTTTTTCAGGCGAGAAACGTGAAATACATTATGGACCTTGCTATCAGCTGGCAAGTCCAACTCATAAGCAACCTCGCCCACTCGTCTGACAACACGAAATGGACCATAGTAGCGAGGTTTTAGTTTCTCTGCCCCACTCTTCCGCAGAGTAGACTGACGATACGGCTGCAACATGAGGTACACCATATCACCCACCTCAAAACTACGCTCAACCCTCTTCTGATCAGCATCGCTATCTTTGATTACATTACTAACTGGATATTGTCGGAGGAACCTCAAGATATCCTAGCGACTGCGCATCATATCACACTTTTCGGCACTCTGCTATAGCTCAAATCCAAATCGGAAGATTGAAGCCTCATACCATTACAACAATGCCATGAAGGGAGGGTCATCTGTATCGTCATATGGTGAATCGAGTTATAACAATACTCGCACAAGTAAATCCACCTCACCCAAGCTCTCTGCTGACCAGCTATATAATTGCGCAAATAACCTTCCACCCACTTATTGACAATCTCTGTCTGTCCATCGGTCTGTGGATGGTAGCTGGTACTCGGTGTCAACTCGGTCCCACAAAGTCGGAACAACTCCTGCCAAAAGTTGCTCATAAACCGGCTGTCTCTATCGCTGACTATCGTCCGGGGCAATCCATGCAATCGGAAAACCTCTCTGAAGAACAACTCTGCAGTCTGCGACGCTGTGAAAGTAGTCGTAATCGGGAAAAAGTGGGCGTACTTAGTCAACCGATCGACCACTACATAAATGCAATCTTTACCCTGGGCTTTCGGCAAACCCGTGATAAAGTCCATAGATAAACACTCCCACTCACTGTCAGGTATCGGAAGTGGCTGGAGTAATCCAGCAGGATAGGTGTGCTCCTGCTTGTTCTATTGGCACACAGAACACTCACGGACATACTGCAAAACATCAGTTTTCAGCCCTTTCCAAGTAAACCGTTCCCGAACCATTTTGTAAGTCTTGTAGTATCCAGGATGGCCCGCCATAGGAAGGTCGTGAAAAGCTCTCAAAACTGTAGTCCGTACCTCAGAGTCAGGAACCAAAAGAATCCGCCCCTTGTAAATGATCAAGTCATCTACAACAGTATACCTGTCGTCCTGCTCTGTCCTGTCAATGATGCTAGAAGCCCATGGGTTCTTAGCATACTCAGCTATAATCCGATGCCTCCAATCTTCTGTGATCTGTGCTAAGGCATTCAACTGAGGTCTGCGAGACAAGGCGTCAGCTACGATATTCTGCTTCCCCTTAATGAAAGTAATATCGAAGTCATATGACTGCAGTTTACTGACCCATTTTTGCTGCCTCTCATTCAAGTCTCGCTGTCCAAGGAAATGTTTTAGGCTGTTATGATCTGTGCGAACACTGAATTTGCTGCCTACCAGGTACTGCCTGAACTTAGCCAATGCATGCATATTGGCTAACATCTCCTTGTCATAAATACTGTAAAATCTCTCAGGACCCCTGAGTTTCCTGCTCTCGAATGCAATCGGATGACGCTCCTGCATCAAAACGGCACCAATGCCCTCTCCTGAAGCATCACAGAATAAATCAAATGACTTCGAAAAGTCGGGCAATGCTAGCACCGGACATGAAGTCATGATCACCTTGAATCTATCAAAGCACTCCTGCGCCTGTGGTGACCAAAGGAAAGCCCCCTTCTTCGTCAAGTCAGTAAGGGGTGCGGCATGACGTGAGAACCCGCTAACAAATCTCCTGTAGAATGCACACAACCCAATGAAACCTCTGAGCTGCGTAAGGTTCTCAGGTACCGGCCAGTCAACAATAGCTCGGACCTTTTCAGGGTCCATACTCACTCCCTTGGCACTGATGATGTGCCCCAGATATAACAACTCCTCCATGCCAAGCTCGCACTTGGATTCCTTAGCATAGAAAGACTCATCTGCTAAGATACCCAAGACTGTGTCCAAATAAGCCAGATGCTCATCCCATGACCTGCTATAAACCAAAATGTCGTCGAAGAAGACTAACACAAATCTCCTCAACTGAGCACTGAAAACCCTGTTCATAGTCGCCTGAAAGGTGGCAGGTGCATTGGTTAACCCGAAGGGCATAACCAAGAACTCGAAGTGACCGCAATGACACTGGAAAGCGGTTTTCTCAATATCCTGCTCCCTCATCTGTATCTGATGGTACCCTGATCTCAAATCAATCTTCGTAAAGAAGACTGCGCCATGCAACTCATCTATCAGCTCATCAATGCGTGGAATGGGATACCTGTTCTTGATGGTTCTTTTGTTGAGCTGCCTGTAATCGATGCACATCCGAAGTGATCCATCCTTCTTCTTCACCAAAACAACCGATGAAGCAAAAGGGGATTTGCTAGGTCTGATATGACCCATAGCCAACAACTCATTAATGGGCTTTTCTATTTCATCTTTGAGTCGTTTCGGATGTCGGTAGGGAGTAATCATAACGGGCTTTGCGCCCTCCTCCAACTCAATAATGTGCTCTGTACCTCTATCTGGAGGCCTACCACGTGGAATATCACTAAACACTTTGGAGTGTTTAGTCCTCAGAATCTGTATGTCAGGGTGGTACTCACCCTTCTGCGGCTCCTGCTGGCCTGGCATCAACATGCACTCAGCCGCCCAGTCAACCATATCATGACGAATGAGCCTCTCCATCCGTCTGAATGAAACCATCCTAAGATTACTGTCCCGAATTGCCTTGATGACATGTGGCCTTCCGTCAACCTTGAATTTCATCTCCATATCCCGTAGGTTGAGCGTGAACTCACCCAAATCATGTAACCATGCCATCCCTAGTACCACATCTGTATCACCCATATTAACAACATAGAATTCAGTCTTGAATTCATAGTTGTTCAATCTCATCGGCAGATCAGTAATCTTCCTGTCGCACCTGAGCGTGTATCCGTCGGCTACCTTGACTCGGATGCCCTCGAAAGCCTCTGTCTGGATACCACGTCTCTCCACTAGACGTGCATCAATAAAATTATGTGTCGCACCCGTATCCAACAAAGTAATCACCTTCTGACCTGCTAAGAGCCCACGGAGTCGAAATGAACCATCTCTCTGAAGACTAGTCAGATGGGCTTCCTGTAGCTTCCTTCCACCTTCATGTTCATTCTCATTTTCGGACTTCTCATCATCTGAAGGCTCGGAATCAGCTTGCTGGTCTGACAGATCAGATTGCTCTTCGCCCTCATAATACCACTCCATTTGGTTATTTTTGACTTTCGGACGAAGTGGGCATATGTGCTTTTCATCATAGGGTGCCTTGCACCAGAAACACAACTTCTTCTTACGTAATTCGTTCAAAGTTTCTCTGTCAAACGGGGGTGCATTCTGTCTCTTAGGATCCTGTTGATCCTTCCTCCTGTGAAAGGGTCTATTTCTGTCATTGTTTCTATCGAAAGCCCTGTTGGGTCTCGTGTATGGAGTGGACCCTGAATTGAACTTGCTGCGAGGTGCGGCAAGTTCCATGCTGCGTGCGTTCCGCATGGCCTCCTGAAGTGTGGGAGGGTCAAAAGCCTTGACCCAACCTCTCATGGGTTCTGTCAAACCCTCAACAAATAATATAATGAGTCTCCTCTCTGAAATGCCAGTCACCATGACTGCCACTCTCTGAAACTCGCCAATGTATGCTTCCAGACTACCAGTCTGTCTGAGCTGAGCCAACTCTCTGAAATACAACTCTGGATCCTTCCTATCAAATCTTTCTATCAATCTGCTCGTGAACTCCTGATAGGTATTAACAGCATGATGGCCTAATGTGTACATGCCGTGGTGCCACCAATCATGCGCTACTCCGTCCAGATGTAAAGTGGCAAATTTAATTGCCTCATCCTCCTGCATAGGTCTAAGTGACAGATAGTTGTCCAATTTCTGGACCCAAGACCTAGCTGATGTCTTCTCTGACCCATCAAAATATGGCAGCATAATCTTGCTCACTGCATACTGCAAGTCTCTATTCACCTGTGGCTGCTGCTGCTGCTGCTGTGGGGGGCTACGATCAAATCTACCTCCTCCTCTGGGTTTATAGACATCTATAAACTCATGAAACGTAAGTGCCTGCCGGATCTCAGGCGCTAAAGACATGTACTCGCCATGAAATCTCGTCAAATCTGCCCGCAGGCATGCCGTTATGGCCAGGTTTTGGAGATCACGATGATGCGGATGCTCTTACACAGATGCGTGGTGGAGTATCTGGGTAAGTAAGTGGCACGGCCTCATCTGATAGATCGATGCTTGTTTGCCCTAGGAGTGATGCCAATGGGTGATCCTTTGGAGTGGTCCCATTCGTCTGTCAATCTGTATGGAAATGAAGTACGTAGGCATTACTGCTACCTAATAGTACCATCAAGCTGCATCATATCCATCATGTTGTCGTGTCTCCGTCTAAACTCCTCATCGGTAATGTCACCCTCTGCATGTGCCTTCCCTGGATCCCTGCGAGTCTCTGAGGAAGTCTCACGATCCGCCATTAGGGTTGCAACACTGTTTTCACTACTGTCTGAACTGGATCTGTGAAAACCAAGCACTCCTGATACTGTCTGACCTTCTGGAATCGGAGGACCTGTCCAGTCTTCGTCTTTGCCTGTCCCTACACCTCTGGTATACTGAATAATGTCTTGGTTCATAAAAGGCAACCCAGAAATGCACTGTATTCTGAATAATCACTGAAAAAGCACAGGATGGCAGGAGATCTGTGCTCTGATACCACTGTCAGAACCCTGGTGGTTCTCTGTTTCACTCTGATTTGTTTTTGTATTGTGTTTTGCAATTTTTTCGTTTTTTAATGATTTTGGTTGCGATAAAATCTTGATTGCTCGCGATTTTTCAAGAAATTCAAATAAAATCTAAATAAATTCAAACTACAATTTAATCTTTCGAGATATGGTAAAGGCGCTCATGTATTCATCTTCACGAACAATTACAATAATAAAAGGCTATAAATGCGAACACAATGAATTTATTGATGAAAACACGGTTTTCTTCTATGGCTGCAATAAATGTGTATAGATACGGCCCGATGAAAAGGACTCTCGATCTCATTATTCAATGTCGGATCTCGGAAAAACCCGGACAAAATAGCGCCCAAGACTAAGTGCCAATATCTGAAAGCCAGGAAAGAATCTCTGAAGGTAATATGTACGGCCTGCAGGTACAGAGTACGGCCTGTCTGCAGCAGTAATAAATGATGTACGGCTTTTGGAAAAATGTGCCCAATCTCAAATGAATGTCCTCTGGAAAGTGCGCCTTGACTGCTAGATGAATGATCTCTGCTGAATGGCTGATGAATCTCCGTCTGACTAAAGGATTAAGCTCAATCTGTGACTTCTGGATGAAATCACCAAGTGCAATCTTCAGCTGGTATCTCACAGCCTCAGTATGCCTGATCTCTGAAGAGGTTACGTTCTCTAGAAACGATGTTTGCCAGAAACCCTAGGGTTTGCAAACTCCAAAGCTCAGATGCTCAGAAGACAAAATTGAATAATAAACTTGATAGCTCGATTTTGCCTTGGGAAGAACAATATATTCTTCTTTGAAAAGTTCGACCTAATTCTCCATTAAAATAATCATTTAAATTAATGATTTAATTTTCACTTTGGACTTAGGAGAATTTATTTAATTATTGGCGTCCCCTTTTAATGAGCATTAAATACTCATTAAATCACATTTTAATAATATAATATAAAGTATAATTAAATACTTTATAACTTAGCCAAATAATTAAATATTTTAATATTTCAATAAAGTGACTTTATAATAAAGTCAAATTATTAAATATTTAATAACTTAGTAATTACTCCTTATTTCTCCGCCAAATCAAACAATTACTGAACCGGGTCGAATCTGAGCTAAATCACTGCACCAGGTGCCCTGCCCGAAATAGCAGCTTCCGTCTGACCTAACTTTCTAAAAATAGAAAGTTCTCTGAAAAGACTCTCTGGAAGATTCTGCGAAGGCACAAACCTGACACACTGCAAACTGGAGCTAACCAACACTGAGCAACTGCCAAAAAGGATCCTCTGAACACTCTATTGACCCCTCTGAGGGATCAAATGATAGAGTAACCTGCGTCACGGTATCTTCGACTAGGATGGGGACATGTGATGATATAATATGTATAAAGTCCATTTGACTTTATAATAAAGCATTAAGTTAATTAATTAACTCAAATCACTTAAAAATCCATAACTCTCTCAAAACTCCATATAATTCTATGTCGTCAGAAGCTGTCAACTCCTGAACTGCCAAGGCCTGCAGTGAGCCAATCACTGAACTCTGAAAATGAGAACGACCAACTCCTCTAGAAAATACCACTAACCCTCTAACCAATCTAGTTAGCCCACAAGGGTCCAAGAAATAGGCTAACACACTATTCCCGAGAACTGACTAGAGCGGGGACATCACACTTTTGAAGATAAAGTAAATTTTCGAGGTAGAAAGCAGAGAATGAAGTAAGATTTCTTAGTTGGACATAATTTTCAGAGAATAACGTGCTTTTTCTGAGTTGAAGATAGAATTTACAGAATTCAAGGCAGATTTACCGTCAAAAGTATATAATTTTGAAGATTGATGACCACCAGAGGAGAACCTTCAAGAAAAGCCCAGATGAAGTTTGCTAGTAAAGGACTGCAACCGGAGTCAAAGATCAACTACAAGTGGAAGAATGTCACGGACACCAACCTTGGACATGTGGATTTCAAAGATTTCAAGAAGAGAATATATGGGCAAGATGGATTCTTTCCAACACCTATTGCTCGCCAGATGATGAGGAATGCCATTGTCCAAGCGGCTGCATTTCCACCAGCTATGGAGTGTGCTAAATTGATGGTTGAATGTGCTATACATTACAATGCACAAGGAAGAAAAATTATTGCGCCAAATGGAAGAGTATTCGCTCACCTTGGAGAGTTAGCCATTCAAGAAGCATTTGGCATACCAAATTATAACCGGACTTCCTACAAAACCAAAGAGAATGCCAAAAGACTTTATGAGGACCAACTAGAGCTTTGTGCAACAAATATCAATAAGTTGTGGTTAGAGAAGCCGAGGCCTTCCATCAAGAAAATGCCAAAGAAATTGCTTCGTACTGACTTCAAGGAGGAGTATGGAGATGTCATTTTGCTATTAAACAGAGTAATGGGCAGCCCTCAAGGTGCGCCATTTGAGACATGGATGTATTACTTTATTGATGAGATCAGCTCAGGTGTCAGAATGTTCAATTGGTCGCAGATAATCAGTGACAATCTCAATGAACAGTTAATAAATTTGGAAAGGAAAAAGTCTTTTTACATGAGATCCTACATCATCTACTTATTGGCTAGAACTTACAAATACACAGGATTGATTTGCAGAGGCATGGTATTCAATGGTGAAAATGAATTTAAATCCTATGATTGTTATCCATAGCTGCAGCTCAGCGAGAAGACCCACTTCAAAAGGGTAAATGATGCCTTCCTGATGTACATCACTAGAATATTGCAGGGAGGAACTCACTAGAGGCTCACTCATGAGGCCAAGAGCTTGATTAGCAAGTATGGATCTTAGTTTATCCAGTTTCCAAGATTCACAAATATAAGAGTTCAAGGATTCACCGGATGTCCTTATCGACTTCCGATTTACCCTACCAATAGAATGGTCTTGCTCAAGGTCCTTAAGCAATTGGAGACATACCAAGGCCCCCAGAGATCAAAGTAGAAAGCAGCCATTACCTTCCCATTTTTCATCGGAAATATGCTAGAGTCTTGTCCGTCAGCACAAGCAACCGAAAGTGCCAGGTTGGAAATGCAGTGGTATCCATTCACATCTTACCGAACTAGGGCTGATTTCGATCCTCACAACCATATTGGGATCATGAATGGAAAGAAGTATAGACATAACGTAGACCTGGAGGATTTTTGGGCAAATGCTGCAAATGAATATGATATCAAGAAAAGATTATGGTCCAGATTGCCAGTAAGCTTGATCAGAACAACCGAGCTTTCTGTGTGCCTAACCAGTTAGAAGATGATGGAGAATATGTTCAGCCGCGCTATGACGAGAATTGGCCTCTTCCTCCTGTGAAATTGTCAGAACCAAAGCTCGCAGATCTAGCCACCTTGATGAGGCCAATTGTCAAATATTCGCAGCGGTGGGTGGATCAGCAAGTCCAAGAGCTACGGCAAAGAAATGTGACCCTCACTTATGACTTGATGGGCGAAATGGAATCATATTCTTCAAATGCAGGAGCATCTCAAAGTGTCGAACTAATTGAAATCATTAATTCCATAAAAAGGAAGGAAGCAGTTGATAACTCCACAAGGTCGAAGGGGAAGAAGATTGTAAACGAAGAACCTGTTCAGAAGAAGCAAAGATCAGAGCCATCCCATTTTGCCACGTCCAAGAATGTGAACGAGGTATTAACTATTGAAGATGAGTCCTTGGCTGAAATAATAATTCCTTCTCCAATCCATGAGAACATTGAATTAGTCCAACAGGACAATGATGAACCCCCATCTCCTACAGGCACGGAGATACTTGAACCGGAAAATGAAATGAATATTTTGGGTGAAGAATTTCAAGAGGGAATGATTTCCGCTCTTAGAGGAGTTCAGGGTATTCCATGTGAGGAAATGTCATGTCCCATCCTAGTCCAGCAATTTGGTGACAAAGTTAGCTATCATTTCGATCCTCGTGGTAGAGCCCAGTGTCGCGAGGATCATCTGGGGCCGTTGCTCGGTGTTTGGTAGCTCAGGTTCTTGATTATGCTCCGGAGTTGGGCCTTAGCGAATCTTCCCGATGAGCATTTCGAAACTTTCTATTTTAGAAAGTTAGAGTCGAACCAGTTGCTATTTAGTGAGGGCACACAGTTGACCATTCAACTTCGGGAATCAACCCGGAGTTCAGCGAGTTGGTTGATTAGGCGGAGAAATAAGGAGTAATTAATGGATTATTAAATATTTAATATTTTGACTTTATAATAAAGTCACTTTATTGAAATATTGAAATATTTAATTATTTGGCTTAATTATAAAGTATTTATTATACTTTATAATAAATTATTAAAATGTGACTTAATGAGTATTTTATATTCATTAAAAGTGGACGCCAATAATTAATTAATTCTCCTAAGTTTAAAAGTGCAAATTAAATCATTTATTTAAATGATTTATTAAAAAGGAGAATGGGTCGAATTTTTCTTCAAGGCAATATATACCTTCTCAAGGCAAAATCGAACTATGCTGATTATTATTCAATTTTGTCTTTTGTGATCTGAGCTTTGGAGTTTGCAAACCCTAGGGTTTCAGGCAGACAGACGTTTCTAGAGAACGAAAACTCTTCAGAGATCAGGGAGACTGAGGCTGTGAAATACCAGTTTAAGCTTGCACCTGGGTGACTTCATTCAGGAGTTACAGATTGGATTGATTGACAGATTCATCAGTGATTTGCAGAGAAAATCATCTCCCTTTTGAGGCAACTTCATCAGAAGATTTATTTTAGAGATCTGGCACATATTACAAGAGGCCGTACCTTTTCATCATTTGTTGTACCTGGCCGTACCAGCAAAGCCGTACCTTTATTCTTTCAGAGATTCGCCTTCTGCTTCCAGAGTTTGGCGATTGGATCTAAGGCGTTTGGATTACTGGAGGCTCTGGCATTCATTTCTGAGCTGGAGACTCATCTGTTTCATTGGGCCGTACCATCTTCATTCATTGCAGCCGCCATTAAGAGTAATCAGGTTTTTTTCCAATAAATTTATTGTATCTCATTTATATCTCCGTATTTATCATTGTAATTGCTCTGGAAGTTAAATATATTGAAGCGCCTATCATACTTGAGCAAGATCTGAGCATAAATTGCATTCTAGAATTTATTTAGATTTTTCCAAGCATTTTTTAGTTAAATCGCAGCTTTCAGCATTTTGTCAAAAACCTCAGAAAATACCAAAAAACGAAAATTTGCAAAAACAAACAAAAATCAATTAGGGTTTCAATTTGAGAACCACCAGGGTTCGGAAAATACTTTCGGGAAGAGGAAGGCATTGAACGACCTATGATTCTGATTGGTTAAAAGATTGAAGATAAAAGTACCAGTAGAAATTCTAGAGGAGGATGATACGGCGATTTCTTGGCCAAGTTAGAAAGAGTTGCAAAGAAGCCCGCCAAGATGTTTTCCACAATCCAGAAAGATGAAACCGGTCACCATTCAATGCAAATTGCCGTACCAACAATGGATAAGTCAAAGGAGGATATTGCTCCCCAAGAGTATGCCATCACTACTGTCGACTTGGGTCCAACAACAAAAGGTCAAGAGGTTGAGGACTTAGATAATTCAGTTGCTTCCATCAAGGCGAGGTTGGAAAAAGAAGTAGCAAAGAAAAGAGAATATAAAAGGGAGATTGAACACCTGAAGGAATACATTCAGCACTTGACCAAACCTCTTAACCAAGGCAATCCAGTGGCTCCTCCAGTTTTGAATTCTTCGCAGGAAATAGTCAAAGATTTTGAAGAAGAGATGGTCACAGCCAAAAGAAACCAAGGAGTGGATGGCGAGCAAACGTGAAGAAGCGGTTGCATTTGTAGAAAGATTGATATTGGCTTATGGACAAACTTCCTCTTTGCTTTCAAGGATTGTAGTTATGGCAGAAGTATGGGACAACCTTCAGGATATTCAGGATAAAATTATCCCATGCCTTAGAGTGTTGAAAGGAGTTCCAAAGCAGGAATTGATTGATAGAAAAGTAATTGCAACAAGGGTTGTATATGATTTCAACACCTCGTACTGGGCATTGGTTGCACGAAGTGAAGTCTTAGAGAAAGTGAAGGCTGATGGTATCAGAGCTGAGGAACAGATGAGAGAAATTCAGAATAAGATTTTCCTTGTAGCTGCAAATGTGCTCAAGAAGGATACCGTCCGGGAGAATGATATGCGGTTGGAAAGTCTAAAGCTTAGAAGTCAAGAGATTTTCTTCGCCATCACTGGACCAGTCCTGGAGTAGAATTTGACTAAGGCATCAAATTTCTTGTCCATATGGGATGCCTTCCAAAGACAGGAATCAGAATGGGAGATTGCTTTCGCCGAGTGTGCAGATGACTTAGACATGCCGGAATTCAAGGTGAATATGCTGCCACATGTCACAATGGAGGAGGTCAGCATAATATTGTCCAGATTCATTGAATACACTGCTACTCAAGACGATAAGGATGAACCTCCTAGAAGATAGTTCCTCATGCCACTTGCTCTTCATCCATTGGTTATTAATGTTATTCTGGGAAACCCTAATTAGGGTTGATTTGTCTTAATCTTAGTCGTTGATCTTGGATTGATCTCGTCCTTTCATTTGTTTTCAAAAACTCTATATAAACTCCTATTCTCTCATTTCATTGTGTGGAGAGAGTCTTATGAAATTGTTGCATAGAGCTATTTAGATAATCAAAGTTCATATTGCAAGATTGCTTTGAATCCTTCTTATTATCAAATGGTTGCATGGTTGCATATCTCCTTCAACATAGAATAGATTTAGAATAGAATTGATTTTAACGCATGTTAGATGAATGAAAGATTTGATAGTATAGATTGGTTAAACTCTTGCTCATACTTTCTTTGAATAAATGATTTTTGTTCAATGCGTAAAGTTAGCCTAAGCTTATATTGTGGATGCTTTAACTTCTACTTTGAAAGTATTGTTCCATTGATGGTATCATTCATGGTATGAAAATCTTGAGCACAACCCTAGAAGATTGCACTTACTTGGTGTAGTTGTCGTTCATGTGGCGAAGCAAAGTATTGTTATTGGTTTCACCTAGTCTTTACCGTCTCTTGAGTTCTTAGGAGTAGCATAGAATTTCTAAACCCTTATCCTTTTGTCTTTTTTTTTTAAAATTCCATAACAAAAAATCCAAAAAAAAAGAGAACAAGAGCATTTACTGTCAAATTAGTCTAGGTCCTAGCTTGTGAATGATTTGTTAGCGTAAGTCCCTTTGTGTATTACCAACATATCACAACGCCCATTGAGCTTATCCACACGTCAAGACCTGACAAAAGAAACCTTGGAATAGCCATATGATCTTCTCGCAATCTTAGCATACGCGGTGATTTTTCAAAAGAGGATAAAGTGTCTTTGGACTTTTTATTCTAAAATGTTTGGTGAATGATAAAACGTGAACCAACAGAACATAAGGTGTGATGATTTTTATGTTGTTAGTTTGGGAGAAATTGATGTAGTTTATGGTGTCCAATGGTTATGTTCTCTTGGTGAAATTACTCAAAACTATCAAATATTGGAGTTTGACTTTCTTTCTAAAGGAAGAAAGGTGAAACTTAAAGGACTTCCAAATAAGCAACCTAGTATAGTCATAGAAAAAAGAATGGAAGTTTCCACCACAAAATGTCTACTCACATCCATGGAAACTCTTTACACAAATTTTTCAATTCACACTAGAGTAGCATAGCGGAAACAAGATAGAGCAAAGAAAATCTTTGGGGAGTTTGTAGAAGATTGCTAAACAACTAGTAAATCAATTTGATGAGGTTATATTTGAAAGTGTCTTTTAGCCTAGTAGATCGAGTAGATGGATGGACAAACCTCCAAGGTTGATTTGAGATCCTAGATTCATAATGATTTTTGTTCAAGATTAATTAGAAGAGTTGAGTCTACATTGCTTGAGGAAAAGCGATTTCAAGAAGGGTGAAGTGTCATGTCCCCTTTTCCGGACCAAAGATAATCAAGTGCACCTAAGCCTATTATTTTACTTTTTGTAAGCTTGGGTAACATGAGGGAAAATAATTTTAAAATAATAATTTAAATTTGTGCTAAGTCACTTTCTGTTATGTTATAACATTTTTAAAAGGGGACAACTTATAATTTGTTTTTAAAACAGGGGCAATGTTTTGTCATTGGGGAAGTGTACCTAGGGGGTATTCTTATTATGTAAGTTGGTCCTAATAGTACTTAAAAATTATTGTAAAGGACAACATAAATTTTTTTATCACGAGCTGACTAAATGGGACACAATAAAGCTTTTTGTAACTCCTAGGAATATTACATTATTTTTAAGAGTGTTAGTTATAAACAAATTTTAGAAGTGAATCTCATGAGAGGAGTTACAAGCTAAATTTATCTTTGAATATCTAAAGAAAGAAAAATACCAAATTACGGTAGTGGAACGGAAAAAGAGAAAAGAAAGAAATAAAAATTAATTATTCCTTTAACCGATCTATAAATGAAGGGAAAAAGCTCAAAGGAAATATGCATATTGATATTACCAATTTCTCTCAATTTAGGAGCAGTTGTACTCAAAATTCAATCCAAGGACAAACCCCTTGAAGTTGCAAGATTCAAGATGAAAACCCTTGAGGTCACATTGGAGTTCTAGAACGAAAAACTCTCAGATTCTCAACGGGTGGTTCCAGTTCAAGGGTTACACAAAACTTCATCAACACTCCCAGTTTTCAGTTGATTCTATTTTCTGTGAAGATTTCAAGCTTTGGTGTGTTTCCAGGTTTCCAGAGTTAGAGGTTTGTAGTTTCATTATATTCATAGAGTGTATTAGGTTTTCTGTATGATTATTCGATTGAAGAAGATTACAGATCATTTCGTTTGCTTTAGGAATATCAATTGTTGCTTTTGTGAAGCTGGCTGTAGAGTTTGGAAGTAGCTATTTCAGCACTCATTTTCTGGTTGTACTGTTTAATGTAGCTGTAGCATTATAATAATGTGTTGAAGGGTTTATTGGAAGACTTGTATGGCACAATTTTGTATCCATCATAGTTTTCATAGCAGATAATACAGTTCCATGTTAATCTTCCTGGCATAGTCAAGTTGCATTATTTCATGATCTCATAAAGCTCTAGATCCCAGCCATCACTGCAGTAACCTTAACAGTTTCTGGAAGGCTTCGAGGGTAACTCACTGTGATTTACGGAGGGATTTGGAACTGTTTTGATATCTGCCAGAATTGCAGGGTTACCAATATGTAATGAACCCGGACCAATTTTTTTTGTTTTTCATAAAGATTACAATGCAACATGCACCCGTTAAGGTTAGCATAAACCAAAACGATGCAGAAAGTAACTCTAACCAGAATGTACACCAGGATCCCGATGCGGGCAAGGTGTGAGCATTGGTCAGAGGATCTCAAAGTAAATACTGAACAAGAACTCTAACCAGAGATGCGCCGGCGAACGACGAGCATTCGGTCAGAGGATCCCTATCTATTGCAATACTGAAAATAGCTCAACACCAAGTATGTGCTACTCGATCCGTGAAGGATAGGAGGCGACCATATGGCGGAGACTTAGGAAATTACAATGCAAGAAAGTAAAAGGCGGCAAGCCAGCCTCTTCCACTTATTCAGTGGGCAGTACAAGTAAATACCAAATGAGAGGAGAGAATTGCTGACAGTACTACTGTTCAGCTTACAATAAATTAGAGAGTTTGTCAATATCTTAAGATTAGAATCCTTTCGAAGCTATATCAAATTAAGAACTCCCTTTCACACTCCCAAGCTCACTGAATATCAACTCCTCACACACTAATGAACTTTCTCAAATCTGATGTGACTGTTTTTGACAGAAATGATACAGAACAGCAGCATGAAAACTCATCAAATGCATATAACTCACTCTAAACACATCCTATTGACGAAAGATCAAATGCAGATTGCTATACTGATGCAGGCGCCCAAGATACAATCCCTAAACCACTCAAAACAAGCCTTATTTATTTTTGCACAAACTCCAATGTACCTCAAGATGGTACGGCCCAGCTGCAAGGGCGAATTTCCTTTATAAAATCAAAGAGACATAAATAAAATCTGGAAATTGGCAAGCATGGTCGCCCTTCATAAACAGATTGAAAGATCCAACACCCAGAATGATAACATTTTTATTTCATGAGCTACGAGCGATTCTTACATTCCTCAATGACATTCAGCAACATCAAAATATGACAGAAAATGTAAACTAGAACTCCAACAATGCAATTACTCAACTAGAAATGCAATTCAAACCTAATACAAGCTAACCTCTCAACTAGTTGCTATCTTTCAAGCAAGAAGATGAGCCAATGCTAGGAGGTGTGCTTTCCTCGAAGCGAGTGCCTGAATACAATCCAGCAGCATAACGGTGTAGTAGACAGAAGATGCCAAATGAAGAGCTGAGGCCTGCTTAAATAGAAATGAGAGAAACATCTAGAAACTTCCAGAGGGCGCCCCAAAACCCTAATTTTCAAATTACTCATTTCCCACCAAAAGAAGGCGTCCCTTTTTCTCCATAAAATATTTCACTTTTTAAAATAAACTTCATCTCACAAAAGGGCGTCCCATTTAATAATCTCAAATTTGACATTTAAAATATAATATAACTCCTTATGACGCCTTGACCCTCAAAAGTCCCCTTTTTAAAAACAACTTAAAGTTGCACTGCTAGACCAAGGGGTATAATATTAAAATAATAATATTATAATAAAATACTTATCTCTCCACTAAAAAATGCGCCCAAGGCCAAGAATTGAAGTGCCAGCTGAAACAACAGAAGAGGTGATCCAACTGAACTGAACCCAAACTGTCCACTGCCAGAAATAGAATTTACTAAAAATAGTAAATTCACGAAGTAGCCCGGAATGCCGAACTGAACACACCACTGCGAAGCTCTCTGAAAACCCAGAAAGAATCCGCAGTCAGAAACCCCAACTCCAAGCAACAACCTCCTCAAACTAGGAAACCCTAATTTCACCCTCCGCACAGCCTACGGGTCTCCGGAATAGGCCAACGGTCAACAGAAACGATCACTGCTGAGAAGGGGACATTACAGTCCGCCCTCCCCAAGATTGCTTGCCCTCAAGCAATCGCAAGTCTGGATGCTGTAGAATCTCCTCATCCTCCCAAGTAGCATCCTCCAATGGTAAATTCTTCCACTTTACCAAATACTCTTTGATTGTTCTCCTCCTCAGGAACGCTCTCTGAAATCAATAATCTGTTCTGGAACAGAGTCAACTGCCCTTCTTCATCCAAAGGAGGTAACTGTGATGAAGCCACAACGTTGTGTCCAAGTGCCTTTTTGAGGCGAGACACATGGAAGACATTGTGGACCTTACTACTCGAAGGTAGTTCCAATTCATATGCCACCGCTCCAACCTTCCTAACAACTTTGAATGGTCCATAGAAGCGGGGTTTCAGCTTCTCAGCTCCACTCTTCTTAAGTGTGGACTGTCTGTAGGGCTGAAGCCGAAGATATACCATGTCACCAACCTCAAATGAGCGCTCAACACGCTGCTGATCAGCGTACATCTTTTGCTGATTTTGTGCCATTTGAAGGTTGTCCTTCAAGGATTTCAAAACATCTTGGCTCTGCTGCAACCAATCCTTGGCTTGAGGAGCTTTGCTATCGCCAAACACCAAATCAGCAAAGCTTGGAGCCTCGTAACCATAGAGGGCCATGAATGGAGACATCTTTATTGACATGTGGAAAGATGAATTGTAGCAATATTCTCCCAAGTGGAGCCATTTTACCCATGCTCTTTGCTGTTCTGAGACATAATTTCTGAGATAGCCCTCCAACCATTTGTTCACAATCTCCGTTTGACCATCCGTTTGTGGGTGATAGCTAGTGCTTGGAGTAAGCACTGTACCACTCATCCTAAAAATTTCCTGCCAAAAGGTGCTTAGGAACTTGCTGTCCCTATCACTCACAATATTTTTAGGCAACCCATGCAGTCTAAACACTTCATGGAAGAACAAATCTGCAACTTGAGCTGCTGTAAATGTGCTTGTGATGGCAAAGAAATGAGAGAATTTGGTCAACCTGTCCACTACAACATAAATACAGTCTTTGCCTTGAGCCCTAGGCAACCCGGTGATGAAATCCATAGAGATACTCTCCCATTTTTGATTTGGAATGGGAAGTGGCTGCAGTAGACCAGCTGGAAGAGAGTGCTCATTTTTATTCATTTGACAAGTACTACACTCCTTGATGTGACGCTGAACATCATCCTTCAACCCCTTCCAAGAGAATCTCTCTCGAATCTGCTTATATGTCTTGAAGTACCCTTGATGACCAGCAAGTGGACTGTCATGGAAAGTCACCAAAATCTTCTTCTTAAGTTTAGAATCAGCCACCAAGAAGATTCTTCCCTTGTAGTGGATCAACCCATCAACTACCTTGTACCTTTCATCATGAAAAGTACCTTCAATAACGCTGGTTGCAAACTGATTTTTGGCATAATCAGCAAGCAACAACTCCTTCCAATCAGCATTAAGCTCACACAATGAGCTCAAGTGAGGCCTTCTAGACAAAGCATCAGCCACAACGTTATTCTTCCCTTTGACATACTCAATGTCAAAATCGTAAGCTTGTAGCTTACTCACCCACTTCTGCTGTCTCTCATTCAAATCCTTCTGATGCATAAAGTGCTTGAGACTGTTGTGATCAGTCTTGACCACGAATTTACTCCCCACCAGATACTGTCTGAACTTGGCTAATGCATGCATGATTGCAAGCATTTCCTTGTCATAGATAGAATAGGTTCTTTCAACCCCTCTTAATTTTCTGCTTTCAAATACAATTGGATGCTTCTCTTGCATCAAAACAGCCCCAATACCTTCCCCTGATGCATCACACTGTAACTCGAAGGGTTTGGAGAAATCTGGTATGGCCAATACAGGACAAGAACTCATGATTTTCTTGAACTTATCAAACACACTTTGAGCTTTTTCTGACCACATGAAAGCCCCCTTTTTAGTGAGGTCAGTAAGAGGAGCAGCACTTTGAGAATACCCTTTACGAACCTTCTATAGAAGCCACAAAGACCCAAAAATCCCTTCAAATGAGTCAGATTTTCTGGAGGTGGCCAATCTACTATAGCCTTGATCTTTTCTGGATCAACCTTCACCCCTTCAGCGCTGATGATATGGCCAAGGTAGAGCAGCTCCTTCATCCCAAATTCACATTTGGACTCCTTTGCAAACAAACTCTCTGATTCAAGAATGCTAAGCACTTCCTCCAAGTGCTTGAGGTGTTCTTCCCACGTCTTGCTGAAGATGAGAATATCGTCAAAGAAAATTAACACAAATTTCCTCAACTGCTTCTGGAAAACTCTGTTCATGCAGGACTGGAAGGTTGCTGGAGCATTAGTCAAGCCAAAGGGCATGACTAGGAACTCAAAGTGACCATAGTGGCATCTGAATGCCGTCTTCTCAACATCTGAGCCCCTCATCCGGATTTGATAGTAACCCGATCTCAAATCAATTTTGGAGAAGAATTTAGCACCATGTAGCTCATCTATGAGCTCATCGATCCGAGGAATAGGATACCGATTTTTTATTGTGCTTTGATTCAAGGCACGATAATCCACACACATGCGGATGGTGCCGTCCTTCTTCTTCACAAGAACTACAGCTGAAGCAAAAGGACTTTTGCTAGGGCGAATGAAGCCCATCTCCAGGAGTTCTCTTATGTTCTTCTCAATTTCATCCTTCTGCTTCTTAGGATATCTATACGGTGTTGTAATGACTGGTTTGGCCCCTTCCTTAAGTTCAATAACATGCTCAGCACCTCTTTCTGGTGGTGGCCCGGGTGGTAGATCAGCAAACACCTTACTCCTTTTGGTGAGTATTGATTGAATATCAGGAGGATATTCCCTCTTGGTCTCAACTGGACTAGCAGGAAGAACCATGCATTCTGCAGCCCACTCCACTTGGTCATGTCTAATCAGCCTTTCCATCCTTTTGAAAGAAACTATACGAGGACCACCATTAGACATTCCCCTCAAAACAACTCTCTTGCCATCAGATTGGAACTTGAGCTCCATTGTTTGTAGGTTGAGAGAGATTTCACCAAGTGAACGTAACCATTGTATGCCCAAAACTGCATCTGTGTCACCTATAGTAACCACATAGAAGTCATCTTTGACTTCATAATTTCCCAACTGCAAAGACATGTTAGGAACTCTTCGTGTGCAGGAAATGTGAAACCCATCAGCCACCATGACTTTGAAGCCTTCAAATTCTTCAGTTTTGAGACCTCTCTTTGCAACCACACCTTCATCAATGAAGTTATGCGTTGCACCAGTATCAATTAATGCAACAATACGATGGCCTCCAACTCCACCACGAACCTTGAAAGATTCGTTCTTTTGGAAACTAGAGAGTTGGGCAATAGGGCCCCCAACTCCTTGCTCATGATCGGACTCTTCTGTGGCTCTTTCATCCTCGCTGTCCCCGAAATAAGACTGCTGATCAGACATATCAGATGCTGATTCATAATCAGAATAGGTTCCCATTTGATTATAACGCCCTCTTCCAGGACATCTATGGCCTTTAGTCCAAGGCTCTAAACATGTGTAACACTTGCCCTCCTTTCTGAGCTGTTCACGTTGCTCTTCAGTCAATTTAGGTGGGAACTTCTTGTGCTGATTAGAAGAATGTCTTTTATCCTTATCCCTCTTATGGCCAAAAGGCTTAGGCGGAAATTTAGGCCTAGGGGCTGATAACTCCATACTACGAGCCTTCTTGATTGCCTCATCAAGACTTGGTGGATCGAAAGCTTTAACCCATCCTTTCAAGGGTTCAACCAAACCTTCAGAAAACAACACAACCAATCTTCTTTCGGTGATGTTGGGCACCATCACAGAAAGTCTCTGGAAATCAGCAATGTAAGAATCCAAGGAGCCATGCTGTTTGAGTTGTGCAAGCTCGCGAAATCTTACTTCAGGATCCTTAGTGTCGAACCTTTCAATCAGCTTGTTGGTGAATTCTCCATAGGTTCGAATAAGGTTATGGCCAAGAGTGACCAAACCATGGTACCACCACTCATGGGCAGCTCCTTCTAAATGGAGTGTTGCAAACTTGATGGCATCTTCTTCTGGCATGGGACGAAGTGAAAGGTAGTTGTCTAACTTCTGAACCCATGATCTTGCTGAACACGTATCACTTCCATCGAAGTGAGCCAATGTTACCTTCCCTAAGGCTTGATGGAAATCAGTTCTAGGAACCCAATTAGCTCGGTTATCAACTCTTCTTCCTTGTCTTCTGTCCCTCTGATTCAAGAATTGATCAAAGGACCATTGGTTCCTAAGATCAGGAGGTAGGGTAGCATACTCCATATAGGCTTGTCGGGCATCGTCTACCAAGGGAATGGGAGCTTCAACTGGTTGTTCTTCTCTTGGAGTGAATGTAGGAAAGAGCGGTCTAGAGGCTGATCCGCTAGAGATGGCATCATGCTGTCCAATGGTTCTACTACCTCCATTACCATTGTTTCCATTATGCCCGTTGTTTCCATTGACACCACTGCTTTCTCCTGTAGCATGGTTTTGATTCGGAATATGGTTCTGAGTAGCTTGCTGATCCATTTTAGCAAGTAATCGAGACATCATCTCAATCATTCCATCAAACTTCTTTTCCATCCTTGCATCCTTCTCTTCCATGGCTGTCCTAAGACTATCTGACATGTTCTCAACTGTTTTACCCGTATCCACTGTTATTCCAGTTTCTCTCAAAGCCTCTGAAAAAGTATCTGCTTCTGGCACTGACGGAAGCTATATCTGTTGTCTTCTGGCCTGACCTCTGGTGAAGTATCTGCAATCACTGTCACTCATCTGACCACTGAATCACTGTTGGGCACAGGTTGGCAGAATCATGGCTCTGATACCACTGTAATGAACCGGACCAATTTTTTTTTGTTTTTTCATAAAAGATTACAATGCAACATGCACCCGTTAAGGTTAGCATAAACCAAAACGATGCAGAAAGTAACTCTAACCAGAATGTACACCAGGATCCCGATGCGGGCAAGGTGTGAGCATTGGTCAGAGGATCTCAAAGTAAATACTGAACAAGAACTCTAACCAGAGATGCGCCGGCGAACGACGAGCATTCGGTCAGAGGATCCCTATCTATTGCAATACTGAAAATAGCTCAACACCAAGTATGTGCTACTCGATCCGTGAAGGATAGGAGGCGACCATATGGCGGAGACTTAGGAAATTACAATGCAAGAAAGTAAAAGGCGGCAAGCCAGCCTCTTCCACTTATTCAGTGGGCAGTACAAGTAAATACCAAATGAGAGGAGAGAATTGCTGACAGTACTACTGTTCAGCTTACAATAAATTAGAGAGTTTGTCAATATCTTAAGATTAGAATCCTTTCGAAGCTATATCAAATTAAGAACTCCCTTTCACACTCCCAAGCTCACTGAATATCAACTCCTCACACACTAATGAACTTTCTCAAATCTGATGTGACTGTTTTTGACAGAAATGATACAGAACAGCAGCATGAAAACTCATCAAAATGCATATAACTCACTCTAAACACATCCTATTGACGGAAGATCAAATGCAGATTGCTATACTGATGCAGGCGCCCAAGATACAATCCCTAAACCACTCAAAACAAGCCTTATTTATTTTTGCACAAACTCCAATGTACCTCAAGATGGTACGGCCCAGCTGCAAGGGCGAATTTCCTTTATAAAATCAAAGAGACATAAATAAAATCTGGAAATTGGCAAGCATGGTCGCCCTTCATAAACAGATTGAAAGATCCAACACCCAGAATGATAACATTTTTATTTCATGAGCTACGAGCGATTCTTACATTCCTCAATGACATTCAGCAACATCAAAATATGACAGAAAATGTAAACTAGAACTCCAACAATGCAATTACTCAACTAGAAATGCAATTCAAACCTAATACAAGCTAACCTCTCAACTAGTTGCTATCTTTCAAGCAAGAAGATGAGCCAATGCTAGGAGGTGTGCTTTCCTCGAAGCGAGTGCCTGAATACAATCCAGCAGCATAACGGTGTAGTAGACAGAAGATGCCAAATGAAGAGCTGAGGCCTGCTTAAATAGAAATGAGAGAAACATCTAGAAACTTCCAGAGGGCGCCCCAAAACCCTAATTTTCAAATTACTCATTTCCCACCAAAAGAAGGCGTCCCTTTTCCTCCATAAAATATTTCACTTTTTAAAATAAACTTCATCTCACAAAAGGGCGTCCCATTTAATAATCTCAAATTTGACATTTAAAATATAATATAACTCCTTATGACGCCTTGACCCTCAAAAGTCCCCTTTTTAAAAACAACTTAAAGTTGCACTGCTAGACCAAGGGGTATAATATTAAAATAATAATATTATAATAAAATACTTATCTCTCCACTAAAAAATGCGCCCAAGGCCAAGAATTGAAGTGCCAGCTGAAACAACAGAAGAGGTGATCCAACTGAACTGAACCCAAACTGTCCACTGCCAGAAATAGAATTTACTAAAAAGTAAACGAAGTAGCCGAAATGCCGAGAAACACACCACTGCGAAGCTCAAAAACCCAGAAGAAATCATGATAAACCCCAACCTAAGCAACAACCTCCTCAAAACTAGGAAACCCTAATTTCACCCTCCGCACGCTACGGGTCTCCTAATAGGCCAATCACCGTAAACGATCATGGCCGAAGGGGACATTACCAATATTCCTTTTAAAGTCTGCCATATATTCTGGTCACAGGTTGTCAAGCCAATATCAAGGTCTGAATTTGTGATTCTGTTTGGAGAGTATTGAGGCATGTTTATAAGACTTTATATAGTCACCTTATTCCATCTTGGTGCTGTGTTAACATAGAAGGAAGTCACAGCTGTTTGAAGGGTTATATTAATTGTTTTAGTACCAATTTATGCCAGCTGCTCCCAACCTATCCATGTGCAACCTCTCATCAGCTCCAAAACATCAAGGAAAGGCATCTTCAGGTGATCGCAGTATTGCAAAAATTAATAGAACACAATATTTTAATATTATATTAATTAACAGGTTAATTATCACAAAGAGGTTTATCTCCTTACATAGAGATTGGATAACAAACCACCCAAACGGATAAACATTGCATGATTCACTTAAAGCTAAAAAGCGAATCTAGAAAAAACGGAAAGAAAACACTTGCCACTAAGGTGGCTTTATTACAACTGTAAACCTTATCTTTTAATAATTTAATATTATTCTAATATCCCCCCTAAAGGCTTACTTCATTGAAAACACAACATAACAAACTAAAAACACCTAGAACCATGAATACGCCATTCTTCAGAAGCTTTTCTTTGAAAACAGGCCATATACCAAGTAGAACTCCATCAAGCTGCTTCAAACCTTCGTAAAGGTGTAGCTCTCGAGCTGAATTCTTGAGTTACAGGAATACCACCTCCCTAAACTCTTGAATCATAGATCTCCTGAACCATTGGACAACAATCCATGTTGAGCTATTTCACTGAGCTCCATCAAGTTGTCTCATAGCCCTCGTAAGGGTATGACTCCCAAGATCACAGACTCCCAAGCTAACTAGGCAACCATCCATTGTGAGCTATCTGCAGTGGCTTCTTATCTCTCTTCAAAGAACTAGACTTCTTTAAAATGCATAAAAAGCAACTAGCAACTTATCCTTCACATGCAATGACATGCAGGCAACATGCAAGTTCATACAAGTACATGCAACTTACATACATGCACATGCAAGTTATTTTGCATGAAAATTCCTACATGATTCTTTGAAAACAATCTGCCCACACAAAAAAAAAAGTCAACCTGTGATTTAACCTTGAAACTCTCACAAGTTTTTCCACAAGATTCAACTTCATTTCACGTGACTCCCTCCTCTAATACCATATTGCAAAAATTAATAGAACACAATATTTTTATATTTTATTAATTAACAAGATAATTATTACAAAGAGGTTTATCTCCTTATATAGAGATTGGAGAAGAAACCACCCAAACGGATAAACATTACTTGACTCACTTAAAGCTAAAAAGTGAATCTATAAAAAATGGAAAGAAAACACTTGCCACTAAGGTGGCTTTAAGCCTTATCTTTTAATAATTTAATATTATTCTAATATGCAGCAGCAGGGAATTTTATGGTAATTTTTCACTGGTCTTGTAAGTGCAAAGAATACATATCAAATCATTTATTTATATATTGTTGGCCAGTTTAATGTCATCATTTGAATAAGAATGAATACGAAGGATTATCATTATGTTGTAGATATTGCTTCAATTTTCAGTTAGCATTGAATCACTGCTATTCTGGAAGATTCTTTGATTTCAGCATCAGAATCAGAAAGCACAAAAAATTGCATATATTTCCAAAAATTTAATAAGGGCCATCTCAAGTATATGTCTGAAGTACAATGAAAGCATATAGCTCCATTGAAAGCGATATTATGATTCTATTGCTAGTATTCAAATAGTTTTGTCCAGCATTTTGGCTATGATTTTTAAATAAGGATGACATTTGTAAATTTAGTATATTGAAAACAATAATTCTCATTTTGTAACCCTAAAAAATAATTTAGGTTGTAATCGCATGCCAAACGCAATATAAAATAACAAAGTGGTCCACTAAATCAAAGACATTTCAACCATGTAAAACAACATGAAACATCGATACAAGGTTTATGTACGCAAAAAGAATATTTAATCAGCCTCTCAAAAATTCAACTTCTAAAGATATGAATTTAAAAAATTAGCCAAGACCAGATTATTCAAGCTCATAAAAATTGCTTCCCTTGGTAACTACAAAGGCAGAGAGAGGAACATTGAATACCATAAAGACAACATAAGAGTTACTTAACAAATGGAACTTTTAGACTTTACCTCCGTAACAAAAGTCCTTGAAAACCGGTGGGATGATCCACGCTCAATCTTACGCACCATCTTCCATCAATATAGCTTACATCCTATCAATATAAAATAGAAGCTTTACCAGCAGTTTACTCTGGTTTTAAAGAATAAAATGACATCAGATAAATAATTAAAAAAAGCCACCTGAGAACTGCTTCCATCACGGCCATTCCACAGCACACTACTCATCAGCCCATACAGCTAAACATGTGATGACAGTGAAATCAGACTCAAGCAGGCATTTAATACATGTTTGAACAATATCAGCAAGTACTAGAAAATCTCAATAAATGAAATTTTACCAATCACTTAAATGCATAGAAGCAGATATCAACAAAATCTGATTAATCGCCACATGAGATCAATGGCAATCCAATCTGAGCTAGATTTCCCATTCTTTTACTGTCCATGGGCACATTTCCCAATGTTTAATAAATCGGCAACTTATTTACGAACAAACCGGCTTTTTCATTTTTGTCTATAAACACTATTTTTTTTCACTTTCCCCTCATATTTACACGGCATGTTTGGATTTCCTCAAGCATAGGTGGCAAAGATTTTGAGCATATTTTTTTTAGAAGCTGTTGATCTCAATTGTTAAATTCTAATTACTACTCCTGTGGCCTTGATGCCCATGTTTTTTGAAGGATTTGGAGCTTGCTACAATCAATTAAATTATGAAAAGTCGCATTCGCCATGAAAGTCTATGTAGCCTTGAAGGCATTAATTTGGGCTTGGAGCCAATCCCATACCCCCACTGTAGTTTTAAAAAGAAAAATATGAAAATTGTTTTGTGCTGCACCGTAAGGAAAAGCAGGAATTCTCCCCTTCATTTGGCTTGAGATAACAAAACTGAAGCTTTTTCCCCCTATTTGTATGAATATTTCAGCATTTTTCAGTTTCCCATTTTTTCTAGAGTTTTTTCAAATTAAACCCAAGTAATTGAATTACATTTATACTTTTGGTTTGCCAAGTCAATCTCGATTCTTGGTAATGCGATTATGCTTAAAAGTGAAAACTACCCCTTGGTGGAAGACTAAAATAACAAACACATAATAATGGCTTTACCAAATCCTTTTGGACTTAATAATAGCACACTTCTGACCAAAAAAAATAGTATAGTAAACAACTATGAACTTGAAATGAGAGCTAATGGTTTAGCAGTGAAGAAAATTGAGATTTACATGTCACAGTTTTCCAAGGTATAAAAAATCTAAGCATGGATATATTTAGATTGCACCTATGAATGAATAGCTCATTATTCTACCCTTCATTTCAGTTAAACTGACACTGAATGAAAACTTGTAGACCAATCAATGTCACCTTTTAGTCAACCTATTTACATTAAAGTTGTGGTTAAGATATATTTTCATTCACATGAAATGAAATAACCTGAGATATCTCCATGTTAACCAAGTGAACATCAACTTGCAGAAAATTATTAAAGGAAGTAATATATAAATTTAATGCCTTCAATAACAAACATTATCAGATACCATTTCAATATGCAACTTATAAATAGGGCTTTGACTTATACCCTCTGCTCCAGTATACGCACTTGATTCCGAGCTCGCCTCAAGTCTGAACTCTGAATGAAAAAGCACAACACAATCGCATGAATGAAAGGAAGTTTTCATGAATATACAGAACACAGTTCACATTCTATTGCAGGATAATAACACATGATCAAGGAATAGAAATATTTAACCACTACTAATGTTACACCCCTAACTTTAACTATGTTTTACCTTTTACTTTTGAAGTAATTAGTAGATGATTACACATGATTCAATGATTTGATGTTTAGTGAAAATGTCTAGAAAAATCAATGTTTTCATGAGTTATGTTTATTTGACTAAAATTGACATGTGTTTAAAAGTTGTCAAGATGTGATGATTTCATAAGGATTATAAAATGATTAATGATACTCTAATCTCAAGTTGGTGTTTGCAAGTTGCATTTAGGAAACAGGTTTCCGCCCTCCGAGATAGGGAGGGAGAGCATCATCAGAGAGAAGGGTATAGTCTAAGGACTTGTTAGTAATGCCATCTGAGTTCATTTTCTCTACATTAGCCAAGTTAATGGTTACCTTTGACAAACAAGTAAGTTTTTTTGTCATTAGTTGTGTCTTGTGTTAAAATTTGAGTTTTGTCGACAGGTTAAGTTTAACCTAGCCAAACCAAGTTTGGGCAAGTTTGAAAAAAAATAATAGTCTTTGTTAAATATGTTATGCTTGTTGATTTTTATCGATTAAGTAATGTTGATAGTTCGACAAGAGAAGTTGTTCATAATAGCCTTATCGATTTATCAACTCGATATGAATATCAAGTCAAATCAGTTAATAAGGTAATTATATTAAATCAATATGGATTTATGTTATATATAAATATATATATATATGAGAAACAAAATAGATATATATATGTGATACTTTGTAATTGAATATACATACAAATATACATAGTTTTGTAATTGATAAAATATATATATATAGTTTTATGGCTTTAATTATTAGTAAAAAATGCCATGTTCATCTATACCAATAGCAAAGTAACTTAAATCTGTTTAAAACTCCAAATTCAAGGGGCCTTAATAAAATGATATTATAATGGCATAAAGCCTAAAGGCCTTAATATCATGGGAGTTTCTAAAGGTTAAAGCAAGGAGTTAATTACCATAGAATGCCTTATTTTCGATCAATCAAGTCATGTCTGTTTAAGGGCATTACTTCTATTAATAATAATCATTTTATAATGAGGTTGTGTGTAGCAGTTTAACTGTTTTCTCCAACCACTAAGTGGCAGTTAGAACTATCTTTAAATGTAATGTATTTGCCATTGAATTCTTTATCGCCAACCACTTTCTAAGACTTTGTTTGAGGGTGATTCGTTGCTATATTTAGCTTGTCATTCGTTATGACATGGGTGCCATAAAAACAATTAGAGTGGAGAAAGGAATCCACAGCCTTTGGTGAGTTAAGTCATTTTTAAAAGAATAAGTTCATAACTGAATTTCAGTTGCTTATAAGAAAACTAACAATGATGGAGAGGGCGGTTTTAAAAACCATTATGGGAGGTTGTGCTCTCTCTACACTATGAAGGAGATACAAAGCAGGAAAGAACAGGGAACCGAACGGGGTGGTTATTTTTGATATGTGTTTTTCGGTGTGCTTAGAAGAGAACAAGAATAGGTGAGAAGGAATCGAAGTCTTCTGTAGAGAACACTTGCTACAATAGTAACGAAGTGCACCATAGGCTCGTGTTAGAACTATCGACAAGCAACCAAAGAGACTCTCAACAAGGAATCAGGTATGAAACATGATAGTATTATTAACTATTGTGATCGACTATATCAATATGGCATTTTGTTGTTAGTTTACTGTGCTATCAAAAAGGGCCTTTGTTGTCATAAGCTTGGCAATGTGTAGACCGCACTATATGTATTACTATGTGTGAACACCACTGTCGTAAATGTTGTGCCAAAGCTATGAATTTGCAAGATAAAGATATGTTAATCTTTGAAGCTTCTTAAACAGTGATATGTTTTAGCTGAGACATCCACGTACAAAAAACTATGTTTTAACCATGGCTCTTTCGTAGCCATTGTTGGGACAACACCATGACACTACATGTATTGTGGGATAACTTTGATGTTACACCCCGATTGTATAGTTACTAATTACTATTACTGCATAGGGTAAAATGGATTGTAATGAGAATTTGAAGATGAATAAACTATAAAGTATGTTGTACCTTGTTATCAATATGACTGTTTTCACATTCGACGATTGTCTCATTTAATGTTACTTCAATTGACGTTATCCTTGGTGAAATATTGCATTTATGAGAATAGAAGCTTAATGAATTGTGAATATTCTAACTTCTAAGATGTTTATGTATACTGCTTATGTTATGAACACTTGACTATCATGAGCATGTGTCAGTGGATGCAAGTATATGAACAATTCCTCCAGGCGTAGGGGAAGTATCACTCGGGAGAGGATCTTGGTCGAGTAACCAGTAAAGTAAACTATCTGAGCATACACACACGCCACCTTAGATTGAGTGAACTAAGTGAGGGTAAATCAAGTATTAGAAGACCTACTTAGAGTATATTGCATGGATCAGCAATATAAGTGGGAAGAATACTTACCTTTGGTCGAATTTGCTTATAATAATTCATATCATTCTTCTATAGGAATGGCTCCATTTGAAGCTCTATATGGTCGTAAGTGTCGAACTCCGATAAGTTGGGATAAACTTGAGGATCGAATAAGTCTTGGACCAGAAATGTTGGCAGAAATGGATGAGCAGATAAAGGTTATTAAGCAAAAGTTAGCAGAAGCTAACAGTCGACAGAAAAGTTATGCAGATGCCAAAAGAGTGCCCCGTAATTTTGCTATAGGTGACAAGGTACTTTTGAGAGTCAAACCTCATAAGAGTTCCATCAAGTTTGGGAAATCTTCTAAATTGTCTCCTCATTATGTAGGTCCCTTTGAAGTCCTTGAGGAAGTCAATCCTGTAGCTTACCGAATCGCCTTACCACCAGCTCTTGCCAAAATGCATAATGTCTTCCATGTGTCCTATCTTAAAAAGTACATTCCAGGAGATAGTCATGTTATTGATTGGACTGCTTTACAGGTAAAGGATCCCAGAATAATAACTCTCGAGCCCGTAAAGGTGCTGGAAGTGCATAAACTCCATTTGCGCAATAGGGATGTCACTCAATGTAAAGTTCAGTGGGATCAGTACACAGAGGATTCAGCAACATGGGAGGACTATGAGGAAATTCTACGGAAGTTTCCAAATATTCTCAAAGCTTTTGAGAATAATGAATAAAATTTATGTATTTGTTTTTATTATGTTTGAAATAATACCTTAAGTCATCGGGGACGATGATTCCTAAGGGGGGAAGTATGTTACATCCCGATTGTATAGCTACTAGGCTATTAGAGTTGAATAAGGAATATGTGTTTGTAAAAACAATTTTATGAATAAATAAAGATGTGAATCACCTTGTTATCAATATGAGTTCTATACATTAATGATCGTCTCATTCTTATGTTGTTCTTTTGATGTTAATCATGGTGAAAAACGTGCATAATGAGATTTATATGTGATGTTTTTATATCTTGTGAAATTTATATGTATTGCTAATTTTGTGAGCAATTGACTGCCGTGAGTTTACAATTGTGAATGCAGGAATGAGGACCAAATCCTCCAGACAGAGGGGAAATATCACTTGGGAGAGGGGTATTGGTCGTTTAACCGGTAAAGTTAATCAGTTGAGCATGCACACACATTGTGAACGGTACATAGGGAAACAGGTCAGATAAGTTAGTCTAGAAAAGTCATCCATAGGCTTAGGAGTTTGATTTACTTCCTTATGCTTTATATGATGTGATTGATTAAATGTCAGTCTGACTATACTATGACTCCCTGTGAATGAACGAAGTAGAAGGTATGTGATAAAGGTCGAATGGGTACGTATACACATGTATACACTGTGTACACATATCTAAATGTATAGACATATCAATACATACGTACGTTAAGCAAATGGATATGCTCGTACATATGTATCGACATGTATATACGCATACATATGTATATACATGAAGTATATGTGGACATGTTTACACGTACACATTCCGCCTAATATCTTTGATATAAATAATGTTCAAGTATTATTATCTAGAAGATTTAAATATATATTTATGTATATATATATATATATATATATATAGGTGATTATTAATATATATATCAATACATAAAGGATGTATAAATAATAATATATTTGTATATTTTATAAATTAAATGTATTAATATTAAAATTAATATTTATTTATATATAAATACGTTTATATATAAATAAATATTAATGTTTAAAATAATACATTTATAAATAAAATATGCAAATAGAAATTATTAAAGTTTAAATAATGGAAAACAATTTCAATGTTTAAAGAATAAGTATTATTAATGGAAGGATGAAATTCGCATTTTATATATTGTGGAAGTTTAAATGTAAAAGGTAGCCGTATGAAATATTTAACACTTCAAAATAGCGAACTTCATTAAAAAAAATATTTGAAAAGTTCAAACTTTAGAAAAATGAATGGAAATAAAAATGAACTTTCCCTTGAAGCTCTTGCGCAACTGGAAATGAGGGAAGAAGTTTTCAAAGCTTGAAAGCAG
>VDFB02353748.1:0-10949 GCA_007258455.2 Sequoia sempervirens
TTTCCATTCTTGGGTTTCCCACATAAATTTGGTGTACTTATGTGTTTTGATGTGTTTGCATTACTAGTTTACATGTTTACATTATGTTAATGCATGCTAAGGGTTTAATGGTTGATAACTTGGTTTGAAAATATATTGAGGGATTGAATGTTTTAAAGTATACAAGTGTTTCACCTCCCCTCTCTTAGTTTTTCTATGCATCTAATAGAGGTAATGTGTTATTTTTTAAAATTTTGTAAAGATGAAGTTGATGTTGAGCTACATATTGTAGAGGTGAAAGAAATGGTAGATGAAAAAGTGGGTAATGAAGAAGGTATTATTGTTGAGGCAAAGCAAAGTGTTGTTGCAGCATAGTTGGTCCTTTAAAGGACACAATGAATGTAATGCAATTAAGTGCAAAAGAAGAAGACGTAGGAGATGACGAGAAAGAAAAGCATGATGAGGAAGAACTAAGTGAGGAGGAAAATACGTAAACTTTTTTATTTCCATAATATTTGTAATAATAATATATATGCAGGTGTAGTGTTGAGTGAGAAGTGGGTGGAAGATTCTTGGTGGAGGTGGACAAATAGTAGTGAGTTTAATCTCATAGAGAGAGGAAATCAAGAGAAAGATCCTTTGTGGAGGAGGACAAGTTATGACAGGTTAATTCAAACAAAAGTGGAAGATGAACGATGAACTTAGTAGAGGTGGTTGGTTTATGGTGGGACAAATCCCACAAGAGAAGAGAAGGAAAGAAACATTGGGTGGAGTTGGGAAATTTGTTGTGGGTTGGAACCCACATGAGAAAGGAGGAAAAACATATTTTGGAGGAGGATGTAAGGATATGTTGGACAAGGGTCCACAAGTGAAGAGAAAAGTGCATAAGTAATTTGACAACAAAGGAAATGATCTATCCTTGTCAAATATGGGGAGACAAGAAAGAAGAAAAACTACTATAGGATACCTACACATCACATTGGAGTATGTTGTAAGTTGTCTTCAACTTGAAGAGTAGTCCTACTACTCAACTCCATTTGTGAGCTATGCTCACAAACTTCTTTCCTGATGTGTTTGATGCAATAACATTCGGGTCCACAGTCGATTCTACATTGCCCAAAAACATTTCAAGCTAGCTTTCAATTTCAACTCAATTTTGGTTCAATTTTACATTGTGTTTCTGTTGGTTTTAGTGGTTTTTCTTTTGGAGGAATTTTGGGTTAAAATTTTGGCCAAGTCAAAAGTTCATTGTGTCAAGAAGCTTTAAGGTGCCAATAGTGGCATGGTGTGATGGTTGATTTCTTGTGTTGTTATTCTTGCCATCAAAGTTCAAACCCCATTGGGTTGTAATTGTTGAGAATTTATATCAGGGATGAAATCCCTTGTTTGTGACCTCATCGGTTCATAGCTCTGGGTCAAAAGTGTTTACCCCTCTTAAAAAAAAGGTATCAATAATCCAAATTTGGTGAAATTTGGTTGAGTATTGGCCAAGTTTGAGCATTTCAACCAAATCATAGGTTTGCAAACCTCTTGGTTCAGAAAAAATCAAGTCCATCGAAAGAGGTGTGAAGAAAAATTGGTTTGTCAAGTGACATTATCATTGAAAAGGTCTTAGTTTCAGCAAAATGTTTAGTTAGTGAACTCTTTAGTTTTTCAAAACATCAAATCACTGAAAAAGGTGAAATGATTATGGGAGAATCGTTGATGCAGTTTGAAAGTTCACTAGTTCACTGAATCATTGAAGAACTTGGTTTGCAAACTCCTTGGTTGACTTAAAAAACAAAATCAATGAAACAACGAAGATCAAGTCGTTTTTCAACAAGTTTGAAAGTTCGCAAACTCACTAAAGGACCGAAAAGGATTGGAAGTAGACTTTCATTGGTAGGTTCTTGGGTTTCACAAATCACCAAAATGGTGAAATAACTAAGGGTGAAGACTTCAATGGTTCAAGGAAGCCATTTTTTGTTGAAACATTTTGTTTCTTCCTATTTCATAAAATATTGTGGTTGACAAACTCTTTGGTTCACTGAAAGGTAAAACCATCAAAAGCACAAATAACCAATTCCTGGTGGATACAAAGGCTTTGAATTTTTCTAAGGAAGACACATGACACTTAAACAATGTTGCCATGACTATTTGGATTTGGATTAAAAGGTGGTCACTGTTAAGTTTGAGCGGTTCAACTTCCTACGAAGGGAGTATAAGAGAGAAACTTTGATGCTATCAAAGGGGTTCACGATTGGTTAAGGATAAGTTCTTGGTAGTTTAGAAAGTGGATCAAAGGAAGAAGGTTTCTAAAGGAAGATGGAAAACTTAAGTTCAAGAGAATCTGAAATTGAAGACTGCCAAAGGATTGGCAGATACAAGAGGGACAATTTGCCTATGAAGAAAGAGGGTGATTAAAGGAACCTAAGAGAGGAATGCAATAAAGGGAATGGCTATGAGACAAAGGTTGAGTTTGTCATCATGTAAATCTAGAATGTAATCTAAAAGTGAATGTCATAGTCTAAAGAAAATAAATAAATTGAGTGCAAGCTTGTTTTGATTGTAGAATGAATTGAATGGTTATTTTGTGTTTATGGATTTAATGTTGGTTGGTTGCACGATTGAGTAGTTGGTTCATTCCCCTTTGAGCCTAAAGTTGGTTCATTCCCCTATGGGGCAAAGAGAGACTAGGAATGCCAAAAACAAGTGGATTTGGGTCCTATCGGGTGCACATCTTAGTAAGAAGTCGAGGATAGAGAAACTTCGAGGGAGATTGTGGATAAATTTCAAGGTACATTGAATTTGGCCAAAACCAAATCAACACCTAAAACCAATAAATGAAAATAATTGGAAAGCATTCAACAAGAACTCCAAATATGGGGTATGAATCAAGAAATCTTTGAAAAGGAGAGAAGCCTCCTTTAGAAGTTCAACTCCTTAGTTGTTATGGAAGAAACCTTTTGGAGACAAAGATCTAGATCTTTATGGCTCAAAGAGGCAGACACCAATACCAAATTCTTCCATACCAATTCTCTAAAGCATAAAGCTTCTAACTTGATTAGAGAGATTATAGATGACAATGATAATGCTACCCATAATCAAGATTTGATTAAGATGAAGTAGTGGCATATTTTAGAAAAATCATCTCAAAAGATAGAAAATCAGGGTATTGCTTGGATGAATATATCTATAATCCTCTCCCTACTTTGGTTTCTATAGAGGATGATGCTTCTTTGATGACCAAACTATAGAAGATGAATTTAGAGTTGTGGTCTTCTCCTTTAATGGCTACAAGGCACTAGGGCCTAACAAATTTCCTATAGGTGGGTTACAAAGATACCGTGGCTGCTACAAATAACTTTTTTATTTAACAAAGGCCCTAAAGCAACTCAATAACTCTTTCTTTGTTCTTATTCCTAAGAAGCAAGGCACCTATCACATCCTATAAGCATATGTAACTCTCCTTAAAATTATGTTTAAAAATCTTGGCTATGCAACAGAAAGACTCCTTACTCACTTGATTTCTCCTTAGGAAAGTGATTTTGTGAAAGATCGTAAAATTTTGGATTCCATTATTACTGTCGATGAAGCTATCCATTCCATGGAAATGAACAAAAAAGCCAACATGACTCTTAAGTTAGATATAAACAAATCTTACGATCACATTTGGCTTTGGGCCAAGGTTTAGGAGTTTTCATAGTTATATTACACCTCAAAATTTTATGTTGTAATAAACGGCTCAGCCTACGGTTTCTTCAATGGAAATTGTGCCGTCAAATAGGGAGATCCCCTATCCTCATTTTTGTTGATCATTATTATTGAAGACCTTGGTAGAAGTTTTAGCTTAGCTGCAACTGCAACTATGGGGAGAATAACAGGTTTTATGTTCCTCTTTAATTCATCTCATAACTCTTCAACAATGTATTGATGATACGATTATTATGGAAGAGTTTACAATGAGAATTTATTTCTTCATTCACCGTCATGTTTTCTTGACGAACCACGGCAATTATCTGCATAATACGACGGTTTAAAGAAAGAATCAGACGACGGAAGCTGTACCATTTGCCCGCATTCTGACCAATGTGAAACGAATAAACAGATAGTGGAAGACCAATTAAGGACTCAACGCACTTTGCAGACTTGGATAGTCACCCGTCACATACATTGCGACTTGCTTTGTGCATTCCAATCGAAATAAATGAGGGGTTAAAATTTGTGCATTCCAATTACATCCCAATTCCGATACTCATTTTTTTGAAATTTTCTCCCATATATCTTCATAGACGACAGGGTCAGTCTCTACCTAGAGACACACAAAGAACAACTGATTTCTATTTGATTAAATAGTGAGCCCCGATTAGCCAAAGGACCTTTTTACATTCATAAGACAGAGCCCTCTCTTTGCTAGGAGGGAGTATAGTATAATCATACTCGTTAATACTATTCAAGATTTTACAAATCAGTTAATTAAGTTTGCTTGTACTCAATCATCCCCATTGGACAGTGCAAGGGACTTTACAATGGCTACAACAATGATGGGTATTCCAAGACTCCTTGTATTTTAGCCTATTTGAAAAATTACAAGTACATTCTCCTGATTGCAATCCTCTGTCAGGATTTTGAAATTCAAATCCCAAACAGCTTCTCTGACATAATGGTATAGGATTTCTAACCAATGGATAGCAAGATGTAGAAATGGTTCCATTCCCCTACTGCTGCTACCCAGTATAGTTGAACACACTGGCAATGATTTGTGCCCTTTGCCGGGAGGCTTATGGTTGGTTTATTGAAGCAAGCCAAAGCCTGGAACAAAGTAGGAAGTAGCAGGGCAAACGCCTTTCCCAAGATCTTGAGCAAATGTAATTGTTTCTCCTTCAGGTAACTGTTGGGTATCTTCTAAAGCCCACCGCCGTTGGCCATACCTGTTACAACCAACCAACTCCACAGAGTCAACAATGGCCACATTTCATGTATTATGATGTACATTTGATCAGCATCCACTAATTTAGGCAGTCTCAATTTGTATAACTTGCTCTCTATCGGCTCCTGGGTTTGCTTAAATATTTTCAGGATTTGTTCTTTCTTATCTATTTAGTTGTCTCAGTTGCATTCTTTATAGTGTGTAAGCTTGTTCATCAACGCATATTTGTAGTCAGTAAACCTAATTGCTCGTCATGGCCTATTTAAGTAGTAAAGACAAATCCCCATATTCAATATTGTCTCACAATCAGTCTTACCGTGTAGCAAGGACATTGACTTGTAGTGGATTGAAAAGTGATTTGATCTTGCTGGTGGCCTATAAATGTAGGTTTAGCCCAGAAGGATAAAGAAGCGATAAGGAGCAAAATAGATTTTACTTGGAGAGAAGTTGTTAAAATCTTATTCTAATTACTTTGAGAACAACAAAGAAAACAGGAGGAAAGCCCATAAATAGCCTTGTTGAATACCTATCCCTGTATAAATTCAATGTTTTTCTATGCTACTCAAAAACAAATTGTTTGGGATTTCAGGTTTACTTGAGTTGGAGTTATCTGGGTAGACAAAATCTACACGGCAAAAGGACCTAAGAGTTAGGCTATGTACTCAAGCCCACCAAAATAATCTACATACTACAATAGGATGTGAGCATTCTCAAACATAAATAAAATGATATTAATGCATGCCATACCTATAATGTGTTTATCAAAGGGTATAACAGGATATAATATTAAAGGATATAATATGGTAGGTATAATTTTTCCACAGTCCATGAAAAATATTTTGAAAGCTTCTGGATTCAACTGTGTATTTTTATTTAGATCGACGTTTCAAATCACACTCAGTGATTCATCATCAGGAAGAAGAGTCACTGATGATGAATCACTGGGTGTGATTTGAAACGTCAATCTAAATAAGGATATAATATAGTTTTAAGCATGTGGAGGATATGAAGAGTGCAAGTTCACAAAATATTAGAGGCAATGATGACTTCCAAAATTGTTGAAATAAATGGATAAATGATTAAATACTAACAAAAAAATATAAATCACCATGCTCAGTTCACCCAAAACTTTCTATGATAAAATCACATGAAGCATAAACGTATACACTTCATTCTATATACTACAGAGTGCTTATCAGGAAAAGGATAAGGTTCAGAACTTGGGAAACTTCATGCAATCCATGCGAGTCCAGCCAATCCGGTTGTTGCCATTGTCATGAACCACAAGATAACCCTGCAAAGATATGTCTGTAAAACCAAATGCATTATTAAGATAACTGCTAAGAAGACTACATTAACGCTCAAGATAAAAAGCCTTACTGGCATCCGGCACATGGATGCCTGAAGTTTCTGAACAAGGAATAACTATCTCACAAAACACAACCTAGAAAAAGTAAAACCACTATGCCATATGGAATTCTGGTTACCTCCGATGACATTGTAGGGGCTGATTTGGGTGCCATCAAGTATCCCTAGACAGACATTACCTTTACCCTGCTCATATGTAAAGGTGAGTCAGTATGTTCTACTAGTGAAGAATTCATAAAATCTTAAACAATAAGTAGATGGAGTTATTGTGTCTCAACACTATTAGTCACCTCCAGTGCTATGATACATTTTAAGCAATCAAAGTTGTATGATGTTAACGTTCAGGCATCCTTACACTGATTATCAAATAACCCTCTGGAGGGATTTCCAACTTTGGGCTTCTGGCAAATCGTGAGGTGCTTTTGAAGTTGAATTTTAATGGTTTGAAGTAAGATGTTGCATCTGCAATGGATCTGGAAAACTCACACGATTTAGATGATAGGATCTTACCCTAATTTATATAATCTTTACAAAATAAGAAACTTGCAGTAAGATTCATAAAAATGAATCCTCATGTGTGAAATATGAACAAATTAACAGATCCTTTCACCTGAAAGGTTTATTCCCTCGCCAACAGAGTGGCATGGTCAAATCTGATGAATCTTGTACCAAGTATTTTCCAAAGCTTGCTTTGACCTGTATCAACCTTGCATTGTCAGAAGTTTAGAACTAGAAACTAACTATACTAAAATGGCATAAGGTTAAAAGCTGTTTCTAAACACTTACTGCAGAGACAAGAGCATAATAAGCTTGTTTTGTAAAGTATGTATATGAGCTGCCAGTGTCAAATATTATGCCTCCTAGGCTTCTTTCATCTCCATCCTTCGCAAGAAGTTTGTTCCCAAAGATCATCTGTGCAGCTCCCACATGGTAGTATCTCCTGATAAGTAAAGGAACAATTTGTGACTAGATGCTCATAGACATTTTAGATGAAAAAGGGTTCAAGAATTTCCATTTTACATGAAATTAGGATATTAGAGGTTGTCTAACTAGAGTCCTATTAGTCAAGTTTGCCTCTTTAACTCTGCTTCTAATATATTAGTGGTTGATGCCAACAAAATAGATGATGATAGCAGACACTTTTTTAAAGATGACACAAGCCAAACTCTAAATTTAAGGGTCAAAGCTATTAGCTCTTATGCTTGAGCTTAATGTTTTCTTTTTTCTTATTTTTCTGAGAAGCTCAAACATGAAACATTTTCTCTCCATGAGTTAGGTATATCAAAAGGACAGGCAGTGTACTCAGGGCTATGTTTTAGCTTCCTTCTGAGGTTGGATGTTTTATGTAGAAATCTTACGTGTAAGTTGAAAGCTGAACTTCATGTAATCACAACATACGATACCTGTAATTTGTTTCTATAGAAAGAAAAGCATTTGAGTCATGACACACAGAAAAAATATTGTATGCTTAAGTGTCAGGACAAGAATGCAACCAAAGACCACGAAGGATTATAGACAAGGATGCCTGCAGGAAACTTGAGGATTTCAAAAGGAGATTGAAACCTATAGTTTCAGAAGAAAACAAAGGAAAGACCAGCAGTGTATCCTATAGTGAGGAGCTAGATGCAGTGAATTAGCTCATTGCCACTTAAGCTAGAATGGTACCAACTACCAACAATGATATTTTTGGGGTCCATGTATCAAAGAAATTTGCAGCCAGAATTTTTCACAGTATCAAAGCACTGAAAGTAAGGAATAGCCATGGATTATTCCTAAGTTACCAATCCTGGTATTGGTTCAGGTTTGGGTTCAGGGGTTCAGTCAAAAAAAGATTTGGGCTTGCGTTCCTTTTGGGTTAGTCTACACAAAAACATATAAAAATAAAAATATATATCCACATTTGCAGCCTAAAATCAGAAATATAGGCATCTAATACTTCTGATGTACAAGAATATTTATAAGCTTTATACAAAATTAATAAAGTTATTATATAATATTATAATATAATAAGTTAATATTAATAATTATTATTACTATTAATAATGATAAAATTTGCAAAATGAGATGTCTGACTTTACATCTGCCAATTACATTTGCTTAAATGTTTCCAAGGCCTTTTAAACAAATTATTTTTCTGCATATCCTGCAAGTATGGCATTCTAAGAGACCACATGTTTCTGAGGCATTTTGCAAACAATTTATGTGCCTTGTGACTTGAATATGCTTCAACACTTGGCATAGATATCTATCAGGGCATTGGCAAGTTCTAATACCTGATAAGAATCAGCTACCATTTTCTCTTTGATGGATATCCATAGCATAGTTCACATACTTAGGCTTGACTTAGTCTCAATAACTTAAAAAATACTTAAATTTCATAGAAAAAATATAATTTTTAGACAAAATACAAATACGAAATGTAGCAAATGAGTGTGGTGGGGATCTAGGGGCAGCGTCCCCAGTGTGGTCAAGGGGCAATGCCCCTTGCAGGGTTTCTGGGGACAGCACCCCCAGTGGAGTCGAGGGGCAGCCCAAATGAAGGCTTCGAAAAACCACACATACCACCATGGTGCATGTCATTTTCATAGTTTTTAATAAAGCAATAAACCATGTTTTTGAGTGCAAAAATCACACTTTTTCCACATTTTTTCCAAGACTGCTGCATTTCTTAAAAAATCTTGAAGCTTCATCAAGAACAGCATTTTATGCATAGTTGGAAAACTCGCCCCAAAGAAAAATTCGCCAAGCCAAAAATTGGAGAGTTTTTTAAAACTAATAAAACTAAGCAAAACTCAAAAACTCGGAAAATTAAAAATTATTAATTCATTAGAAACACTTTTTTTTTGCAAAGCTGAGTTTTTTTGAAAAACTCGAAAACTCAGTTTTTCAAAAAACTCGGAAAAAACTCGCGAGTTTTTTGAAAAAACTCGGAAAAACTCGTCCCTGCGAGTTAAACTCAAAAAAACTCGTTTTTAAAAAAAACTCGCGAGTTTTTGAAAACTCGCCGAGTTTTCTGCGAGTTTGCCAACTATGATTTTATGCATATCCTGCAATCATTTTGTCAAAAAATTCATAACTCTTGTGTATGCTTTGGCATTTTTTTCATACATACCTACCAAGACATTCCAACTGCAATATCCAATTAAAAAAGCCCTTTCCATTACGAGTGGCGCGGTTGGCTTGAGGCTGTGGGATGGCTCCTCATGGTCTCGGGTTCGACTCGCTCTCGGGCTTAAACAGAGGCAGTGGTTGCCGGCTCCATATACCCCCCTAAGCACTAGTCTCGCCTCTAAGTGCCGCTGGGCGGGAGGTCGCGGGGATACCCTGAGTAACCCAAAAAAAGAAAAAAAAGAAAAAGCCCTTTCCATTATGGTTTGATAGATGACCACGATGATTCTTATGTTGGCACAGGTTGGAGCATGCTGGCAAAAGTGAACTGATTGGTTTAGACACCTGTTTGTTGCATTTGACAAAACAGTGTCCATCCTCATGAGGATAGTTACGTTTTCTGGTAGCTACAAATAAGGCATTCAATGAGAAGATGTCTCATTCTGTTAGCTGCAAATAAGCCTAAAAACAGCAAGGATGAATGATGAATTAGATGCCAAATTAGGAAAACAGAAAAAATCATAAAAAAGTAATGGATTTGTTGCAGCAAGAGCAGGAGGAAGCAAAATTCAGGTCAGGTTTTCCCATGTTCGTCCTAGATGAACCCACAGAGCTTTTGGAAAACTCTGGCCTGATCCCTTGTTGAACTGAACCCGAATCCATATCTGGGCTAGATTGGACCCAAACCTACAAGTCCAAGGGGCCGGACCGGTAACACAGCATTATTCAACAATAGTAAAGGTGGTTATGACCAAGTTAAAATTCTATACATAATTGTCATTGGATTATTTAGAGGAGAAGTAAAATAGTGAAATTTGGCAAAAATGGTCAAACATTTATTTGTAGGCTAATCTTTTGTTCATTTTAGTAGTTTCAAAGATTAAAAAATAAAGAACATCTATACAAGAATACACAAAACCAATTAGTAATTTACGGTTCAGAATACAATTCACAAAAGTTGAACCAAATTGAAATCAAATTAGCAACATTAAAGCTGATCTCCTTGGATTTGCACTTCCAATATATTTCATTAGAAACAAAAGAACACCAAAGGACTAGAAGAAAAAACAGTATAAAGAAACAGCATTTTGCAACTATGCAAACAAATGCACACATTTTGTAGCCAGGTAATCTGTGGAAGTATGGCATAAAGGTCATTCATGATGGGAAGGGTAATGCTCATTGGTGCATATTGATGGAATAAAAACATATTTTCTAGACTTAAAGTCTTAAAGTAATAAGGTAAGCAACCAATCTAAAAGTTTTAACTTGTATTTCTAGGTTAAAACTAATTTGAGCAAGCTATGCAAGAAGAGAAAGTGTGTTAGAAATTATTTAAAAATTAAAAACAAAGATCCAAAAGAGAAAAACCAGTTTGCTAATAAATTAGGTTGTAGGATGTCCTCAAGTATCGGGAAGTACCAGGAAGCAACAGAAAAATCCTGTGGCAAATGGGCATATGTGCACCATGCTCAAGTTAAGCCCAACATGGCCTCTAAAGGAATCCTGGAATTTTCGAAAGCAAGAGATCTGAGAACCCACAGAGGTGGGTTGTGGTGATATGAATTGAGTCATGGGATCAGCA
>VDFB02353749.1:0-85725 GCA_007258455.2 Sequoia sempervirens
TAATCCCAAGAGATAGCTGTCAATTCTTTCATACCAGACCCTGGGAGCCTGTTTAAGTTCATAGAGAGCTTTCTTCAGTCTGCATACATGTGAGTCAGGTTTATGTATCACAAAACCTTCAGGCTGTTCCAAATAGACTTCTTCTTCAATGGTTCCATTCAGGAAGGCAGTTTTCACATCCATTTGATGGATCTTCCAACCTTTAGCCGCTGCAATGGCTAACACTGCTCTCACTGATGTGTAACGGGCAACAGGTGCAAACGTTTCTTCGTAGTCAATACCTTCCTTTTGAGAAAAACCTCTACACAAAACGTGCTTTTTATGTTTTCTTATACTCATCAAAGAAAGATGCTTGATTTTGAAGAGCCTATTTGGAAGAGACAAATAGATTTCTTTTGTCTAGCACCTATCCCCATACATCATTTTTAGAATGGACTCTGATATTCCTCCGCCATTGCATCTTTTCCATGTTTTGATGTCAAGGCTTCCTAACACCTGAGCAGGTTCTTAATTTATGATAATTGGCTGAGCAACATAGCTAGGAGAACCGCTTGGTCTTTTACTTTCCCTAAACGTTCCTTTGGGTGTTGCACGATTCTCAGCTTCTTTGATCATCTTTCTAGCCCAAAGTGGCCTCTTTCTACCATTGTCATTTGTATTCTCATCTGAAGTAGACAGAAGTTCATTTGGCACTTCCTCAGGATGCTCCCTCTGAATCTCAAGAGCAGGTTCTATTTCAGGTACTCTAGGGGAATAGGTTTCTGTCTCACTAGAACATCTTGCCCTCTTGAATGCAGTGTCTTCTTCAAAGATGACATCTCTGCTCAATTCAATTTGTTTCTGCCTGGGTATGAATATCCTGTAGGCCTTGGAGGTTTCACTATAACCCACAAATATTCCCTTCTTTCCAGAAGGTTCTAGTTTGAATCTCTTCTCTTTGGGCACATGAATATAGACTGGGCACATGAATATAGACAGGACAGCCAAAAATCCTAAAATGACTAATGTCAGGTTTTAAACCGGTAAAGGCTTCTTCAGGAGTTTTGTTATCGAGATGAGAATGAGGACATCTATTCTGAATATAGACAGCAGTCCTAGAGGCTTCTGCCCAGAAAGAGGTTTCAATGTTTTGGTCCAGCAACATTGCTTTAGCAGCTTCTACAATGGTTCTATTTTTTCTTTCAGCAACCCCATTCTGTTGAGGGTTGTAGGCAACTGTGAACTCCCTCTTAATCCTAACACTTATGCAAAATTCTTTAAAAATTTCAGAGGTGTATTCTTTCCCATTGTCTGTCCTTAAGGTTTTTATTTTCTTTCCGGAGAAGTTTTCAGCGAGGGCTTTAAACTCTTTGAACCTTTTGAGGATTTCTAATGACTCTTTACACTTAAGGAAATAGATCCAGGTTTTCCTAGAGAAGTCATCTACAAATATGACATACTAAAGAAATCCTGCTTTAGAGGGTACAGACATGGGTCCACATAAGTCTGAGTGAACCAATTCTAACACATTTAGGGTTTTGCTCAAACTATTGGGAAAGGACCCCTTTGTATTCTTTCCTAAGGCACAACCTTTGCAAGTTCCTTCATGAGATGATTTTAACTTACGTAAGCCTATCACAAGTTTTTCTACAGAAGGTAGGGCACGGAAATGAAGGTGTCCTAATCTTCTATGCCAGATCTCATTTGAATCAAAGGTGTCAAGGGTAAGGGCTTGTTTGACTTCAATGCATAGTTTGTAAAGGTACCCTTGTCTCACACCTATGATTTGGGCTTTCTTGATTATTGAGTGCTTAGGCCATGCTAGAACTTTCCCATCCATAAAGGTAACTCTATAACCATTGTCTTCAAGTGCAGAGATGGATATGAGATTCCTCTTTATACCAAAATAAATACACTCAAAGGATGAAGGGAGAGACTAGATTTCAATGTGGATGTGAAACGTGTTCCAACCCCTTTACCTGATGATGTAGAGTCATCCCCTAATTGTTACATCTCACTCCACTCTCTCAGTGTTCCAAGCAGCTCTAAACCCTGTGATGTGCCTCGAAGAACCACTATCAATCACCCAGTTGTTGATATTGTTAGATACTTGATTAGATAATGCTGAATAGAACACAAAGTTCTCAGATTCATGATCTGAATTGTCTTTCCTACTTTGGCAAAAGATGCTTGTTGCTTTGATCTGTCAGGGCACTTCATTGCATAGTGGCCATATTGATCACATCTAAAGCATTGTACTTGAGAGATGTCTTTCTTTTTAGAAGATCCCTTTCCATTGGAATTTCTCTTTCTTTTAAAAGATCCTTTCTTGTAGGAGTTTTTCTTATTCCTTTTATTAGACGATGTGTTGAGTACATGAATGTCTTCATCTATGTTTTTCTGTTTGTTTTCTTTTGAGGAGAGTCTTGTTTCTTCTTGAAGGCAATGTCACTTCTTAGCCTGTCAAACTTAGGGAGTTTAGATCTTGCACTTATTCCTTGAACAAATGACTCCCATGAGTTTGGTAGGCCTCCTAGTGCAATTAGAGTTAACTCTTTGCTATCAATCTGATATCCAATTGTGGATAATTGATCTCTCAGTTCAATAATCCTCATGAAGTATGCATTAATGGACTCTCCTTTGTTTATTTGAGCATTGTTGATTTGCCTTTTTAATGCAAGAGTCCTGCAGGTGTTGTTGATCTCATAAGTTTTCTCAAGAGATTTGAACATATGGTATGCAGTTTCATGTTTTGCTAGGATGGGCACTATATGATCCCTAACTGCATCTACTAGGATTTTCATGGCCTTTTCATTGTTTTCTATCCATTGAGTTTTCTCAGATTCAGACTCTGATTCCTTCATATTTTCTCTCACAAGTGAGTCTAGCTTATTCTCTCTAAGGATCATCATGATTCTAAATTTCCATGATGTGAAGTTGTTTGCTCCTGCAAGGCGATCTTCAAATCTGATCACACTTGACATTATGAAGAATGTGATGTGAATTCGAATTTTAGAAAATACGAATTTTTCTAGAGCAAACTGATTTTAGATTTGTTTTGGATTCACACAACCTCGCTCTGATACCATGTAAATGTAAACAAATCTTCTAACAAAGAGAGAGACTAAGGGTTCTAAAGAGATTCTAAGTTCCAAAATTCTACAAAATTTCTAAGTCAGATTTGCGATTTCCAGATTTGTTTTCTTGAATGTGCTGAATGCAGAACATTAATCGATTTCTATATTTTGCATATCAATAGAGGAATCACCTTTTGTATGTAAGGAGACCTGCCTCCAAGGGATGCGTCTCTTGAGAGGACGTGTCTCCACATGTGGAGACACGTCCGCTCAAGGGACGTGTCCCTTTGGGCGCGCGGGTTTCACTTACAGCCGATAAACATTCAGTTTAAACAACTTTAGTATATACATACATGGCGAATATATATGTGAATTCCAAATGCGAATTTTGAACATCATTTATAAAAATTCGATTTTATACATGCATTATAAAATTCGGTTTTTACTTATTTCTGGAAATATTAATCACGAAGGGCACTTGATCTTATATAAACGATGATGATGCTTATAGCAATCATTGTTTATATCTGACCTAAGCTACCATTCATCAACAAATATTTATGCAAGCTTGCAAAAGAAACATTTTTAAATAATCTAACAAATAAATTTGAACACCTGAATAATAAAATATTGCTGTTATAAAATTAAAAAAAATTAAAACTTGATCGTCATTCATTTGTAAAACTAAAATAATAACTTGAGATTGAAATTTGTAATGATGCAAATTCTATACCTCTAAATTAATTACTAGATTTGTCAACTAAAATTAATAACTAGTTATTAAAATGAACATTAAAAAAAAGTCATGAAGGAAGCCTACTTTGAGGCTTGAATAATGCTTTGAATCCTTTGATTCAATGGGGAATTGATGTCATTCTTCACACTTTCTCTTGCTCCTCTCACTATTCCTCAATCCTAATGCCCTCACTTGCAATCTTTCTCTCTTGTAGCTTATTGTTGCAACATTCAACTTCGTTGTTTAAACTTGGAGTGATTTGGAATGAGGCTTAGATGCCTATTTATAAGTTTTGTGTGTTTAGGGTTTGGATTTTTGGCAGACAATTTAGAAAAGTGAACTTTTCCTTCATTTTTCTGTAGGGGACACTTGGAAGTCTTTGGGATAGTTGGGAGACTCTTGGGAGTCCCCTAGATGTCTTGGGGACATCTTGGAGTCCCCAAGCCATCTCCAAATGAGTGGTATGTCTCAGAAACGTCTCTGGATTTTAAGTAGTGGTTGTAAGACAATGGGGGCATACCCCCTCCAAGTCCCAATGTCTTGGGGATATCCCTATCCTAGAAATGGGGGGAGGGGGATATTGATGTTGGGGGGGACACGTCCTTGTGGAACAATGGTCTCAAGTTATTTGATTTTATGTGTCCTCAGGGATTAGTTCTTCAAGTCTCAAGCCATTCAACTTCTCACTCATTTGCAACTGTCTAGCACCACTTTCCTTTTTTAGCAAACATTTTTGTCCAAAGTATCCTAAATCTGTTCAACCATATTAGTATTTCTTATTAAGATCAACCAAAGACCTAATTAATTAGTTCAGTGCTGGGTATGTTACCACTTGACAGCCACTTGACAACTAACTAGGGGTCCTATAAATTAGCATCCACACACTGTTAATGTGAGAGAGTGTATGGCAACTGAGTCCACCTGTCATTGTGGTTGACTGCAGGTGATGGACTATATTTTCTCACCATTCAATGTAATAACGTTATGCATTGAAGTGAAGAAACAACCCTATGAGTGTGCTACATGAAACAATTGTTGACTTTGACATGTCAAATCTAGAAAATTATGAAATTTGGAACACAAATTGTTAGCCAGCTCTCTTGGTCATGTAACCAAGCATGTTGTTCATCAATGTGAGATGAAATGGGATTCAGTATGTATATTTTGGATATGCAAGCCCATCTTTTGCATGGGATGCTTAACTCCAATCTGGATGAGAAACCAGATGTGCAGTCTGTGAATATTTCACTTACAACTATGGCATGATGATGGGGTGTGCCTTATAAATAAACTAAAAATGCTATTAATTGGCAAACTTTTTGTTTTTGTGTCAAAAAAGAATTCAGCAATCTCCATGTGGGTGTTGGCATTGGAAGGGGATCGTGTAGACAGAGATGGAATATGAGATCCTTTAGATTATTTCTCAAGGAAGCATTTAAAGAAGCACAGGAGAGAGATGATAAAACGATTTGCCAATGTCCTTGTTGTCCATCATTGTTTTTATAGATCAAATAGTTGGGTTCTATTGGGGCCCCACCCTTTTAAATAGTGCATGATTACATTCATTATGCTTCCAATATTACATCAAAAACTAGCAAGATAAAACCTTACATATAAAAACATACTATAACTATATTAGCCAAAACGAACAAACAACACTTAAAGAGGAGACAAGCAACACAAAAGCCTAAGACTAGGCACACACATAATTTCCACCCTAGATTCAACATTTTTTACCACCCAGTGCATCATCTCTCATCACCATGTATTCCTCTGCCCAGCCAGCAATAGGAGGTAGATCTGCACTCCTTCGATTTGTTTGAGTGGTGCTTGCAAGAATGGGAATTGAAGATGATAAACACCATCCTTTTTCCTACAAGCTTGATTCAAAGAACCTCCACAAAATCTGGAACTGAGTAATCACTTCTGATCTCTGCATACCCGTCTATGCATAATACGCATCCCTACAAGAACTTTGCCAACATCAGCACAAAAATCCCTAAGAACTCCAACCTCTTTGTGCCATTTGACCAACTTTGCTGGGCAATAGTCCTTGGGGGTAGGGAAGTTGACCAAGTCAGCACCCTCCAAATGGTTAATTGCCATCTTGTAATGTGTAGGGCCATCTGCCGGAGCCTCCACCACCATGTCAGCAAACTGCGATGGTAGAAAGATTTTCAGCAACCATAACCTTACCTCCACATTTAGAACAAACTTTGCCAAATTGGTTATATAGTTGCCTCTTGATGCCAACTTCAACTTCTTCACAATAGTGCCTCCGCTGAATTGCAAGAAAATATTGTCTAGCCTTTGGTCGGATACTGTACTTTGATGCATTCTTTTATACCTTTGTAGAGCTCCTCTAACTAGCTATACTGACAAATAGAACCACCAAACCTCCTCCTACACAAAGCCAAAGCAGATAATCCATAGCTAAAACCACCAGGGAAACTACAAATACAATATCCTCTCCATACAGCCAAATATAAAGACTTGCCATGCACAAACACTTAATAACAATCCTTCCTACAGTTTGACCATATCCCACCAACCTAGAAGGACCTCTAAACTCTCCAATTCTGTATGACCAATGTTAATGACAATAATGAACTTTGTACATCAGATTAAAGCCAAGAACACCTATGCTACCACACTTAGCCTATACCGAAGCAAAAAATAAAGATTCTTAAGATTGAGCTCGAAAAGATAGTTCTCTATGAGGATCCTATTGTATGAATTACAGAGGCTGGAAGCTGAGAAAGCGATCAAAATCTTTCCATGTACTGCAAAGATGACTGACTATAGACTACTGTAATAGGCTCTTGCTTGACTCCTATATTAACATGAAAGTCGTCTTCTCAATTCAACAATACGCCTATAGTGATGAAAGCTACAATCAGCTTATTTCTCTTTTAGCTCCAGCACCTCTTCAACATACCTGTTTAGCTTCCAATTAGGTGTTTACCTTTTTCTAGAGCATTTATTAAAATCAGGGAATCACCTTCTATGACTACATTTCTCACATTTTGAGAAATAGCAGCCAACATTCCTGCGAGCAGAGCTTCCCATTCAACTTCATTATTGGATCTTTAACCGAGGAATAACGACCCCCCATAAATGGAGCCACCTTCAAGTCTTAGATGACAAGACCTCCATCAGGTCCTGATAACCCCTTGATGTACCATAAAAATTCAAGTTTACAAAGCCCTCTGGAGGAGGGAACCACTTCTCCTTACCTTCTCCTTGCCTCACCTTATTATTCTTGCCATGACCCTTGAATGGGGGTTGAAGTCCATCATGTTAAATATTATTAGCAGTTTGTAATAAGATAAATATTATTGTAGCTAACTTCATTAAGCTGTTGACTAAATGTTGTTTTAGGTAGTGATTCATTTGTTAGGTTGATAGTTGTGCCTTAACAGACACCCATTAGCTGTATAAATATTGCATCCAATGTTGGGCAAGGGCACTAACTTACACGTCCTCGTACAAAATACAATCATTGTGCTGTACGCAACATATGCAATAAAGATTTTGCTATTTGTATGTTGTTCATTGTTCACAATCTGTGATTTCAATTATTAATCTATATCACAACTTGTAGTTTGGTAGTGTAGTATATTTGCAACATTTTCAGCATTGTTGTCTTTGTGAAGTTGGGTTAGGTGAAGTAGAGTGGAAGTTGTTCAACAGTAACAATTGATAATGGCACAAAATGGAATCACAGAAGTAAAAATGTAAAAATGGGTTGGGCAATACATGGGCAAGTCCAGATAAGAAACAAAGAGAAGACAAACTTACCCTATATTTCAAGTATTCATGGGAACTTAGTATGTGATTATGGCAAACTAGAGTCAGCTAAAAATCAAGTGCCTGTAGATTCTATCTAGGAGTATTGGTTTACACTTTACAACCAAGGTTTAAACTTGATGGCTAACTATGGCCATCGAACAATATTTGAGTGAAATCTATTTGTCAAGATTGCCGTTTATGGTGCATACAGTTGTGTGATTCCAATATATTGATAGAAATAAAGGGGCAGCAACTAATTATTTTACCAGTTTTTACATATATTCACATATACACAACTTACAAGTGATTTTGGGAAATGAAGTAGTGAGGCTAGAAAGCTGGGACGGAACATCTGGTGAGGACATAATGAAACATCAACTATGGGTAGAGACAACAAATTTGATTAATGGGGAATCTCTGTGTGTTGAAGAAGATATCGTTAAATCATCTACAGGATGCACTAGGAAATAAACATGCCCAATCCATTGATGTTGATTGCATTTTCATTGTTAACAATATTTCAATTATTGATTTTTTTTCCACTTTTGTTGACCAAAATTCCATTATTGCTGACTCTAGCATAGTTACCACACGTGTATTTTTGCCATAGAACCATCTATTTCTGTTGTACAGACTACATCTGTAGTCTGTTGTGGTACGTTCTTCCCTGCTAAACTTTGTTGCAGTACAGTTACTCACAATTTGCATTGTACGACCCTCAACAGCTTTTTATTCTTTGGCAAAAATGCATGCTCTCTAATATTTAGTTAACCTTGCTTACAGCTATGTTAGTGCTCAATTCACTCCTATAGTAGTGTTCTGTTCCATGTACTGTATAAGTGCTAGTTAGGGTTGGGAGAAGATAAAGCCTGCTAAAGAAGTGGAGGAAAGTGACTTTTGTGTACAGATACATCTAATTCATTATCAAAATTAGCTCACAAAAATGTGTCTACTGCACTTTAGGCAAACAAACATCAAATAACCTGAATTTCAGCAATTATAAATATTGTTGAAACTCAGTTGGGGACAAACAGAAGAAACCAGTTGAAGAAGGATACGAACTTCAGCTTGTAGGGAAGAGCATAGAAGCAGATATATATTAAAAGTGCAATAAACCACGATTTATTGTTTCTTGCCCTCCTTAAGTGCAATAAATTATGACTTATCTTTTCTTGCCTTCCTTGCTGATATTTTCATTCAAAAATCAGTCAAGTGAGTTTTTGACCAACAAAATTGTGATTTTACTGTCAATAAGTTCAATTTTTCATAAATTCCCGATTTGATCATTATATAATTCCTGCTGGTTTTTTAAAAAGTAATTTCTGTGGTTTTTTACAAGTTTTGAGAGCAGTTTGGGTCAGTTTTTTGAGTATTTTTTTGTTGGATTTGAGAGTGCATTGACACATTCTAACTGATCAGATTGACTCACCACCTCCAAATTTGGCACCCAATTGTTCGAGGCTCTAAGCATGGTTTTTTAATTTATTAATTTGTTTTAAACATTGCTCTTTAGTCTTTTATACCCTAACCCTAACAGGGTTTAGTCAGGGGTTTTTAAATTGGTACTCTACTATGCCAACCCTAAACTGAATTTCTTTTTCAGGTTTTGGGGTTAGGGTTAGGGTCTTTTGTTTGTTATTAGAGTTTAGTGCCCTACTGTCATAACCCTAAACCTAGTCCCTAAATTTTTTATGGTTTAGGGTTAGGGGTTTGTAATACTTTAGTATGCTCTAATCCTAAACCCTAAACCTTGTATTTTTTTACTGTGTCCCATAGTCTTCATGGGATGGGCTGTTCAAGAAATGTAGGTATGTGTTTTGGGGATAGCTTCTGCCCGATGATGGATTTAAAATGCAGAAACATGGTTCTTATTTCAAGAAGCACACCGACTTAATTCTTTCATATTTTGCGACTGCAGTACATATGCCACCCTTGCAAAATGTTTTTATTTTTTTAATCAGATTTTGTATGGTTCGATGCTCTCTTCTTCCTAATATTTTTATGTCAATAGGATGATATATCAATGAGAAAAAAATGTATTTATACAAGGATACACAATAGCATGAGAAGTGTGTTTTTTCCCTACAAGGATACACAACAGCATGAGAAGTGTGTTTTTTCCCTGCCTAGAGAGGCAGGGCCTTCACAATCAATGCATATCTTGTCACCAACTTAAAGGCTTTCCTCTATTTTAGATCTATTGTAGCCTCTAATTGCCACATAATATCCAAGAAGGAAGTATATCATGCATTATTTATTTATTTATTATTAAATACCATGGATCCATTAAGGGGCACCAATCTAGAGATGAGAAGGAAATAAATGTAGTGTAGCCTCTAATTGCCATATAATATCCAAGAAGGAAGTATAGCATACATTATTTATTCATTTATTATTAAATACCAGGGATCTATTAAGGGGCCCCAATCGAGAGATGAGAAGGAAACAAATGTAAACAAAAACTAAAATGCTTGCTAAAACAAACCCCAAAGGGGTGAAGTAGGTGAAAATAAGATACAAAGTTGTAAAACAACCCACCAAATCTTGCACCAAACTATAAAGATGTACAAAACCAAAGGGAAAACAAAAACATGATAGGGCTCAATAACACCCTTTTTCATGTGGGACCAAAGAAACGTATTGCAAAAAAAGTTCTTCCTAGATGTAGTCCTATTAGGAACACGACTTCAATCAACATAGTCATCCTCATTTGCATTTGAAAGGGAGAGATGTGGGGATAAGACTACCCCCTTGGAAAGTTGTTGCGACACAAAATCAACAAAGCCATCTTTGATATCTATCAAAGCTATAGGGCATGCAACATCCTTAGAAGAATGTGATTGACAACTAGCCAAACAAGAAGTTGAATAGTAAGGAGTGCATCCTCAACTAGAGATAAAGAATGAACCACACTAGAAAAACTAGGTGCATGGGAGGAGCCGCATCAATAGAGAGGAGTAGGAGTGCATCAAAGTATGCATTAGAAGAGGGAACCTTGGAAGCATTATTTGAAACTTGAGACTATGAGCAAAACTAGGAATGTATACATTATAAAAGGGAATCTTGGAAACATTATCTGAAACTTGAGACTATTAAATGGGAAATATCCTTTCCATCGAGTTATGTGCTTATGAACCTTAGGTTTACCTCTCAAACTATCAACAACCATATGGCCAACCCAAAGCATTTTTAACATCGAAAAACTATTTTTTCGTAATCAATATGTTGTTTCTAGATGTGATCCTCAACTTGTAGCAATACTTCTATAGGTAGTCCTTTCAAGGTATCAATCTCAACTTGAATCTATGCATAAGTGGAATGGGTGAGAGTACCCATCTTTGAAGCTAGAGCCAAGAATGTACCCAAAGAATTGTCAATACCTTGATAGAAGCAATCAACCTAGAATTGTAGTAGAAGATAGGTAGCCTAGCCCACATAGGAAGCATTAAGGAGGACTTCATGAGAGGATTGAAGATAGGGTGTTGATGTTTAATAATAACTACAACCTTGCCCCAAAAAACCGCATGCTAGAACATTAGCACTATTCTAAGTTGAATCATAAAGGAGAACAAAATAGCCATGTGCATAGGGGAAAATTCCCATTCAGCTCTTAAGGAAATGCTTCCATGAAAGGGAGACCCATGAATGCAAATCAAACCAACAAGCATATTAGTTATTGAACTTACAAATTAAGCCTTTTTAACTATTTTTCTTTTCCATTCAAAACATCCTTACTAAGAATTAGCAAAGTAGGATTTGTGGAGCAAGGCAACAAGCAAGGTTGTTTTGTGGGATGAACTAGTCATAGCTTCCTTAACTAGAGTAGATTCCTTGACCATTGCATCCATTGAACCAAAATGGATCTTTGAGATGGAAATCCTTGCTACCATATCCAACTTCCCATTGGCAATATCCACCTTTTCATAGGCCCCAAAAACTTGATCAAACTTGTTGGTATAATAGGAGAAATAAGATACAACCATCATTGAACAAGAAGCCGAGCAACGATTGGCCATAGAAACAATGGTTTTAGGATTTCTTGTAGAAGCAAAAGTAGGAAACATTTTTTCCTAGAGCCTTCCTTGCTTTGTTACATATTAATATAGCATGCATAATTAATAACAATAAAAATGGAGTATAGAATTAGCTAATCATTTTTGCTATTATAATAATTTTTAATGTTCAATAATCATCCCAACAACTTCATGGAGAAGTTTGGATTTGGGGATTTTTCAGTTGAGAAATTTTGTAGGAGGTTGCAAATACCATGGTTGCAAGGTCTAGGTTGCCTACTGTAATGTTGTATGGATCACAAAGTTTTGCTATATGAGTCCATTTATCCACTAATAGTATAGCTTGTTGTAGGTGTTAATAGACTACCACAAGCCAATAGTTGTTATAGGTGTTCATAGGACTTCCTATTAGCATTGTCATTTACTATAATCATTGTTGGTGATTGGTATTGCTTAGATCAATGCTATAGTAATCAAAATATATGTTATTGGTTCTAGTACGTAACTTGGTTTATATATATAACCTAAAAGTAATAATTAAGATTAGAATATCATATAGCATCATATAAAAACAAAACCATCATAAATTTGAATGCCATTTAAAACACAAATGATCAATATTATATAATATTAATTACTCAAACTTCAAGTTTAATATTAAAATAATAATATCAAGTTCAACAATTAGTTTTAATCATCCAATGAATTTTCTAAATCATCAATATTATCATCATTCATATTAGATGATGTAAGAACATTTGTAGAACCACAAGTAGTGCCATTGCCACTCGCACTAAAAGTGCGCTCGCTTTTGGACTCCTCTAATACAATATGTTGCGAAGTGTAGGCATCCAAATCAATATGCTTTAGCTCCATATCCTACAACATTGAGTCTCCTTGTAACCGTGTTTATGTGAAAGGATGTGCAAATTGGTATGCACACACACTAAGTTCTTTTCTCTTTTTGAGTGTAATCTATTGTACTATATTGAGTGGATAAAAGAGTATGTGCTCCAATTTGTCTTAGATGTAGATGAATTAGCAACCTATGAATACAAAGTATAGAGATAGAGTTATACATTATACAAATAATAAAAAAAAACTATAAATGAAACTTTAAAGATTAAAAAATAATAATTATTAAACATACTTGTGATAAAACTTTGATTGTGAGGGGTTGTAGGTGTTGGAATTGTTGGCCATGGAGGTAACACCAACTTTAAACATCCTTTTTGAACTTATCATGAAGAGCCTCAATACTTTGACCATTTGAGTGTGCAAAATCAATGAACTCACTAGTGACTACATTTTGCAAATTAGGATCAAGGAAGAGTACAAAATTTTGCTTTGTACCTTTCAACAACTTCAAAATATCTATATGGGGAAATCCTTCTCGGCATAGAAAGAATCTTAGTACTATAGTATTTTGGACTTGGTGCAAAGATAAGATGTAGTAGAGTGGTCATTGTGTTCCATTTTTCTTCATTAAATTGTGTGCACTTGTTTGAAGAAAGTTTCTTCAAGGTCTTGCTATTTTGCATTCATGATAGTTCTTCTTGATCATTGAGTTGATGCCATCATATTTCTCTCTCAAGCAAGGTTTGTCTATGTTAGTATAATGAATCATGTTCAAAATGGGCTCAGTGAAATTAAGGAGATACTCAACATGATTCCACCAAGAGTCATCTAGGATCATCCATTTGATGTTTGTTGCTCTCTCATTGTATCTTTGTGTCCATATGGACCAAGTTTGGCCAATTACCATTCTACAAAGTGTCTCTTGAACTTTCACAAGTCGTCTCAAAACAATTGTGTTAGAGGCTAAGCAAATTTCAACAAACTATTTAAACAATAATAATTAAAAACAAACTTTAAAAAATAATTAAAATAATCAAATTACAAATATTTGGATCTCTTCAACCTTTGCATACAACTCTTTGATCCAATCAATTTTTTCCCAATCTTTTGTAGCATAAGATTGAGAGAATGGACCACACAATGTGTCTACAAGATGTGTGAATAACATTCCTCAACCAATAACCTAGATACTCAACATTTTTTTTTGTGTTTTTTGTTATGACTTGAATAACATTATAGGTTCCCACTTCCTCAATGACTATGATGAGAATATTAGTAATAAATTGACCATCTTTCACATGTCCCTCACAATCCACAACTCTAAAAAATAGTGCCTCTTCAAGGGACATTGCTATGGAATTTTTCAATGGCCAATTTTAAGTTTCTTACCACCTATTGAAAATAATGGACACCTCTATTTCAACCTATGAATCCCTCATGAGCTTTAGTGGATCTTCTATGAGATTGACCTCTTTTTCCAATAATGTGCCACACATCTCATAACTCGGCCCCTTATACTCTTTTGGGGTTTTATTAAGTTTTTCACCATTTCTTGCCAATATGGTGAGTGAACAACATTGAGAGCCAATCTATTTGCATAAATACATCTTTCCATGTGTTGATTGGTAATGTCTTGAGTTTCATTTTGAAATGTAGTTACTAAAGGTCCGTTTGGTCTTTTGTTTGTAGTGGATTTTTTATTTTTAGGAGTGGAAAAAAATTGGGTAGCTCTCTACCACAAAATTGAGATTATATGGGGGCATAGAGGGGGCTTCGTTCCCTTTAATCTTCTTTTTGCTAAGGGATGATTTACTCTATGGCCTACTAGTTCATCTCCTTGCTCTTGTTCCATAATATTATCAATTGCTTTGATGACACCCGCACACCATTCTTTATAGAGAAAGCTTTGATGCCTTGTCTAGGTATTCCACACAAACAAGCTTTCACTCAACTATATAAACTTGAATATCTAACATCACATACCTAAAAAATCTAAATATACCCCCACCAATTGGAACTAGTTGTATCATATCAATGTACTTCCATAAAGAACTCATGTTTGTGTTGAATTTAGGTAGGATTGTGGAGCTAGAACTAGCTACCATTGTCATTCCTATAGAAATTCTTTTATAAACACAGTCAAAACAAATAAAATTGAAATAACAAAAAATAGATCTATAAAATTTAGCTTTTTTGATACATTTGTAGAAGAAAGAAAAACAAAGCAAAAAGTTTGTTTAATGTTTGTAAAACAAAAATGAAGGAAAAAAAGAAATAAAACTTACCTCTTTACAAAACTATTATTCTATGATCTCCTTGGCAACTAATGGACACCGTTGTCACATAAAACTACACCCTATTGAACAAGAGTTCAGTGTTCCAATGACACAATGTAAATGACCTCAAGGTGCGGGACCTTGCAAGATGAGGTCAAGTCTCCGGAGAATGCCGACTTCCTTTTCCAAACTAAGTGCAAATATGTTGGCCTAACCCAACACATGAAAGTACTACTGCTAATCTACTCTAACAAATCACAAGGGAAAAGGGTAGAAAGAGACATGAAATGTAAAAGAAGGTGATGCACCGAATTTAGAGTTTATTCCTTCCTACTTTAGAACAACATAATATGTCAAAGAAACAACTAAAACTCCTACTTAGAGACGAAGGTAAATGAATTTTAATCAAACATGCAAGAGGTAATGGTGATAATAGTTGAATTTTATTGACATAAAGCTTGAAGTAGCCTTTACAATGGTAGAATGTAAGAGTTATAGGTTTGCAAAAGAAAAATCCCAGAGGGGCCAGAGGAAGAATCCTTAATAATGATATAATATTTTCCTTTATGGTTCAAGCATAACCAAGATTTGAAATCAAAACCCTAACCCTAAACTAACTACAGTTTCAAAAATATGAACTTGATCAGATAAAATGATTTGAATTGCTCCCATTACAGAGCAACACAACCAACCATAAAGGCTCTAACAACTCAAACAAGCTCTAGAATGATGACTCACATGAATGCAGGGATGGGCACCCGTGAAATCCGCAGTAAAATATCATACCAACATACGCTGACAAGAGAGACATGGCCTCTACAACACATCAGAGAGTAATGGCGCTGTCCAATTCTAAAAAGCAACATCTAAAAGGCATAAAAAATTAGGCCATAGACAAACAAATTTGATCTGGTAGTTGAGAATGTTGTTGAGACATTACTTCTGCAAATCTCCCGCAAACTAGAACAATTGGCTTTTGAAGTTTGAATATTGTTCGTTGGATTGAAGATGGACAACTGAGATCAAATTTCTAAATGAACTTTAAAATGCGGCCGTTGATCACAGGAGAATCAAGATCAACGACTATCACATAGCCCTAATACATCATCAATTCTTTGAAGAGTAGAAGGCAACAACTTGCAATGCACAAGATGCATGCAATGCAATGAAAATCCACCACCTGTTGCCTGGGACACATGTCACACAATCGCTCCGTCGCACATTGAACCGAGACCCACCACATCATTGCCATCACACATCGCACAAAGGTCCTCAACTCTTATATTTATAATTGTGATGCATTAGAAGCTAGCGATGACCATTCGATCACCATCCTATCAGGATGTCGAAGGGACCATCATCTAGGTCCCGTCGATATCCATCATTCCCTCCGATGAGAGCTTCCATTGGAATGTTGAAGGGACTGCATTCTAGGTCCCTCCAATACCCGCCTGTCCCTTTGATATCCCCATCTTTAAATTTGGGCCCTTAGTTGCTTGATCATCGCTCATCGCGTGAAGGACCTCTTTGCTCAAAAAAATAACCTCAATGCGAAGGAGGATAGTGATATGATGACACTTGGAAAAGAATATTCTTCCCCTCGATATCTTCTCCATCGGAATATCGAAGGGACCATCATCTACGTCCCACCGATATTGTATGTCTCCTCGATACTTTCTCCTTAGATCGCTCATCGCACAAAGGCTTTCGTTACTTTGGATCATAATTGCGATGCATAGAACACCCGTGATGACCATCAGATCACCAAATTTAAATTTGGGCCGTTCTTCGCACATTTGAATTTAGCCTTTCAACATGAAACAACGATGCAAAGGGACATATAGGCCATCACACATCATGGAAGTGAAATACAAAGGATTACAACGACAAGCGATGCAAAGGAAATGAGCTCATCACCCATTGTGGAAATGAAGCCGATGAATGTTAAGGTTTTAGCGATGGGAAATACAAATACTTAAGCGAAGGTAATTAGCACGTGCTTCAAGTCATAGCTTTAAAAGGGGACATTCCTAGGCGAATTAAGACTTAAGCAAAAATATTATTTTCGACCTAGGGATATAAGACATTGATCAAATATTCGAATGGGGATTTTATCGAGAAGACAAGGGTAAAGGGGCCTATCAAGATATGACTTCGACAGACATAAGTTGTAACTAACAGATTGAAAACTGACTATAGGGAGTCAACAAAGGAATATAACAAAGTGTTGCCAAGAGGTTTAGGGTTTAAGCATATGAGGGTTTTGGAAGCCCCAACTTGCAAGTTTAGAACCCTAATTAGATACAATTGAGGACTTTCAAAACCTCAAAGACCCAAATTCATCAAATAAACATGGATTTCAACAGGATGCATACATAGGATCTCTCTAATTGGATATAAATGATGGGCATCCAAGGGTGGCATAAAATATGTCAACATTTTGGCGATTTATGTGGGATGATTGCCTGCTAATCATAGAATCTAGGGGCCTTATCAATCCATTGGGAATAGAGTCATGAAGGAAATTTAGAAAATTGGGTCTCTCAAGGGAAAAACAAAACATGTGTAGGCTGCACTTAGAGGAAAACAGGGAAACTAGGTGTACATCCCCTTAAGGAGAATGCAGGGTGTGCAAAGGCACTTCATGGAAAGCAAAAATATTTATAATATGTACATGAAATCGGTTGAAAAAAGAGGAATATGACATAAATTTGCCTCTTTCAAAAATATATCCTTTAAAAGAGCCTATCCCTTTCAAGTTGAAATGGTGATCTTCATTCATTTGCAACCATTGAAGTAAACAACTTGAATATAAAGGGCTACCTAATAAATTATCCTTGTGAAGAATCACCTCATTGTAGACCTTGTCATTGGAAGGTAGCCATATGATGCAAGTGTCAAACTCCTCTGACAGTGGCACCTCAGGAGAACAAACAGTAGCATGGGGAAGCTCCTCTAAAAACAAGTCAACATCAAAAGGAGAACCTTTTAGAAATGAAAAAGAAAACTCCTCACACAAGGGTGAGCCATTACTATAGTCATTGGCCCTCTCAAAAATATGCTTCTCACAAAATTCACCCTCACGTTCCTCTTCATTTCTTTGCATGACAAGGTTGCTCTTGATCTCATAGCAATTTTCCTTTTCTATTTGATGGCTACTTATAACAACCTCAGGCTTATAGCCTGAAATATCTACCATATCCCTTTGATTTTCTATGAGATTGGGAATAGGTGTGTTCTCTTCAAAGTTGCATAATACACTCAGACCAAAATCCTCTTCCTTAGCAGGTGAATCAAAATGAAAAGCATTTCCCAACACATCCAAAAAGAAATCAGGAACCTCCTCCACATGAGCAACAGGTTTATGAACAACACACTCATCCCCTTGATCATGCAAGGTAAACTTCACATTTACAAGACTAGGAGTGTAAGGTTCAAAATGATCCTTTGAAAGTGGCTTGCTGATTTTATTTGGATTCCCTTCATGTTTGGGCTGCACTAGGCTGATCAGAGGAGTAGCATGCTCTCTTTCAAATACATCCTTTGGTTTATTATGCTCTTTTAAAGCTTCTTGTAGTAGATCCCTTTGAGGCGGTATGGACAAGGCCTCCAACATGGTGACATTCAGGTTATCCTTCTTCATTTGATCAACTATATTGAAAAGGGACTGACTAAACTTAGGTGAAGCATTTGGAACAACCAAATCCAAATTTTTTGATTGGGTGACTTGAGGCCGCTCCACTGTCCTATTTCTCTTACTAGTAGGTTGATCTAATTGTAGAACTACTGTTCTACTTGTTTCTCCAACAACTACAACATTTTGAGATGGTTGGGAAGATGATTCTCAACCCATTGTGTATGAAGCACAATTATCCATTGCTCTCCCTTTCAATCTAGTGTCCTAAGCTATCTGATTAAAAGTCCTCTTGTTGGCCTTGCCATTGCACCAAAAGGTCTACCTGTCAATGCTTGATACAAGCGTCAGTTAAGATCCACAGGAGGCGGTTAGACCATGTCACAAACCCAAGTGTTGTGTTGCAAGGAAGACTAAGGGACACACCATCTTGCAACAATCCCCCCCAGCACAAGCGAGGGGTTTGAACTTTTGACCAGCTCCGATACCAATTGTTGGCCTTGCCATTGCACCAAAAGGTCAACCTGTCAATGCCCGATACAAGCGTTAGTTAAGATCCATAGGAGGCGGTTAGACCATGTCACAAACCCAAGTGTTGTGTTGTAAGGAAGACCAAGGGACACACCATCTTGCAACACCTCTTGATTCTAGTTAACAAATGTATAGTCTCCTTGCAGGTGATCACGCTTTCAAGTAGCTATTTGATTTGCATTAAATTGTTTCCCTAATGTGGAGGTCTCATTCTGAACCACCAAAGCTTTTTTTAACTCGCCATTTTGACAAGCATTTTTGTTATGAGGATAATTGCATGGATAACACTAGTCATGTTTTTGAGCTAGATTGTTTTGAGCTGGAACCAAGGCCTTTGAAATGTTGGTAGTGGTTGTGTGCATGCTGTTCATAGGATTAGTATGATTCCATTGATCCTTCCCTTGATGAGGGGACCTATTTTGCTAATAACCCTGATTTTGAGGCTGATAAGTTCTATTATTTTGAGCTTGCTCCCTCTTTTCTATTGCCAACTCATTATTCAACCTTTGGATTATGTTTCTCATTTCTTGCACCTCCTCTAGAGATGTGGTTGGAATAACTAGTTGAGAAATTGTAGCCACTGGACTATGAGCCACTGGGATAGAAGCCACCATTGGTTGTTGGGGAAGCTCTGGAAATAAAGGCATTGGTGGCCCAGGAGATATCTTCCCAACTTGTATTAAACAATTTTCTATCCTTATGGAAACATCATATGCATCTAGTAAGGTGTATACTCCCATAGATTGAATCATAACAGCTACATCACTGTTAAGAGCTCTTAAGAAATATAGGAAAACATGCTTAGGAGAAGGCTTCACCAAGACAAGAAATCTATTCAAAGTCCTTTGGAATCTATAATTGAAATCACTCATGAATTCATGAGGTGCTCTTTGAATAGTTTTCAGTTGTTCTACAGGGCCAAATGGTCACTTCTATCTTTAAAATGCTTGCATAACTTCTCACCCAACTCATCCCAATTGTGAATGGAGTTAAGTGGTAGTCCTCTATACCATTGTAGTGCTTTACCTTTTAGTGAAGTGACAAGTAATCTAACAACCAGGTTTTCTTTTGTTACATCATGCACTGAGCATATATTTTCCACATCCAAGATGTGCTCTTTTGGGGTTGTGGATGTATCACTAGTGAAATGGGGAATACTTTTAAGGGCATTGACTAGTATATCATCTTTTTGGGCTAGAATCAAGGGGCTTCCACCAATAAAAGATACAAAAGGATGCTTTCTGGGTAAATCCATATGGAATAAATTCCTATTTGTATGGACATCAAGTGTTCTAGATTTAAATAATCTACCCATAGGTAGCATAGATAGGGTTCTAGGAGATGAACTTGTGCCTTTATTTCTTCTTATAGGTTACAAGGATTGTCTATGTATTCTTCAAGAAGTGAAAAAGAGAGTTGAATGTATTGGAAATTACCTCTATAAGACACTCTTGTTTGAATTATTGGAATGAATTTGTAGGTCTGGTCTTGAATCAGGAATTCTAGATAGTAGCAGCGTCACCAATTTGAAGATAGAGTTCTTCCTTGATTGCAGAGTTGCCAGGTACTTGCTTGAGAGCCTCTTCAAGGCTAGAATTTTGAGAGAAGTACCACTTTTTCAACAAAATGAAGTGAAACTTCTTGTGTCCCACCGGGCGTGCCAAAAAATGTTGTAATATAAAAAATACACCCTACTGAACAAGAGTTTAGTGTTCCAATGACATAATGAAAATGACCTCAAGGTGTGGGACCTTGCAAGATGAGGTCAAGTCTCCGAAGAAGGCTAGTTTCCTTTTCCAAACTAAGTGCAAATGTGTTGGCCTAATGTAGCACATGAAAGTCCTACTGCTAATCTACTCTAACATATCACAAGCGAAAAGGGTAGAAAGAGACATGAAATGTGAAAGAAGGTGATGCGCCGAATTTAGAGTTTATTCCTTCCTACTTCAAAATAGCATAATATGTCAAAGAAACAACTAAAACAACCAATCAAATACGAAGGTAAATGAATTTTACTCAAACATGCAAGAGGTAATGGTGATAATAGTTGAATTTTATTGACACAAAGCTTGAAGTAACCTTTACAATTGTAGAATGCAAGAGTTGTAGGTTTGCAAAAGAAAAATCCTAGAGGGGCTAGAGGAAGAATCCTTAATAATGATACAATATTTTCCTTTATGGTTCAAACATAACCAAGATTTGAAATCAAAACCCTAACCCTAAACTAACTACAATTACAAAAGATGAACTCGATTAGATAAAATGATCCAAAGTGCTCCCATTACAGAGCAACATAACCAACCATAAAGGCTTTGACAACTCGAACAAGCTCCAAAATGATGACTCACATGAATGCAGGGATGGGCACTTGCGAAATCCACAGTAAAATATCAGACCCACATACCTTGATAGGAGAGACATGGCCTCTACAACACATTTAAGAGTAATGGCGCTGTCCAATTCCAAAAAGCAGCGTTGAAAAGGCATAAAAAATTGGGCCATAGTTGATCAAATTTGATCTGGTAGCTGAGAATGTCATTGAGACATTACTTTTGCAAATATGCCATGAATTGGAACAATTGACCATTGAAGTTTGAGTACTGGCCATTGGATTGGAGATGGACGATGGAGATCAGATTTCCAAATGAACTTGAAAATGCGATCGTTGATCGCAGGAAAATCAAGGTCAACAACTATCACATAGCCCTAATACATCGCCAATTCTTTCAAGAGTATAAGGTAACAACTTGTGATGCATGCAATGCAATGAAAATATGCCACATGTTGCCTAAGATGCGTGTCACACAATTAGTTCTTCGCACATCGAACCTGGACCCACCACATCACTACCATCACACATTGCACAAAGGTCTTCAACTCTTATGTTTATAACCGCGATGCACCAGAAGCTAGCAATGATCATTCGATCACCATCCTATTGGGATGTTAGAGGGACCATCATCTAGGTCCCGCCAATATCCATCATTCCCTCCGATGAGCTTCCATTAGAATGTCGAAGGGATTGCATTCTAGGTTCCTCTGATACCTGCCTATCCCTCTAATATCCCAATCTTTAAATCTAGGCCCTTAGTTGCTTGATCATCACTCATTGTGTGAAGGACCTCTCTGCTTAAAAATATACCGTGATGCGAAGGAGGATAGCGATATGATGAAACCTGATAGAGAATATTTTTCCCCTTGATACCTTCTCCATCAAAATATTGAAGGGACCATCATCTACGTCCTGTTGATATCATATGTATTCTTAATACCTTCTCCTTACATTGCTCATCACGCAAATGCTTTCATTACTTTGGATTGTAACCGCGATGCGTAGAACACCTGTGATGACTATCAAATCACCAACTTTAAATCTGGGCCTTTTGTCATGCATCACACATTTAACTTGAGCCTTTCAACATGAAACAATGATGCAAAGAGTCTACGTGATGTAAAGGGACATAAAGGCCATCGCGCGTTGTGAAAGTGAAATACAAAGGACAAAAGATTACACCGACAAGCGATGCAAAGGAAATGAGCTCATCGCCTATGATGGAAATGAAGCCAATGAAGGTTAAGGTTTCAATGATGGGAAATACAAAGACTTATGCTGGTGAAACCACGGTAGGAGGGTCCTCAAAGAGAACAATCCAAACTATGCAGAAAGAGTCACACGACAAAAGCAACACAAAATATGGAAGAAAATGCAAATTCAAACATTCTCATTAACAAAAATCTCAATTGCAATCGACCGACAACATCCGAGCTTACAAGTTTGGTTCACAGGCCTGATATAACATGTTCAAAAATACAACATTCATATATGCTCCTTAATGCGAGCTGAAATCTAACATCTCAAAAGTAATATTCATCTAACTTCCTTTCTAATGATCTATTATAATGATTTATATCATATTTTGAGATCTAGAATCATCCGCGTCGACCAAAGATCATTACAATATCCAATGAAGGAAAGTGTAATGTGCACATGAATAGGTCGGCCTCAAATTTGAATTACTCCTCGATGAATGCATAGGATGAAGTGTGAACCTATAATTAAGGTTGGGGACACTCCATGAAACAATTCAAATCACACCGTCAAGATCCGCAAGTTACGAGAAAGATCCACGAATGATCAAACTAGCCGTTGGGCTTGAAAATTATTCTGGTGCCGAGTCAAGAAATTGCCATTAAATCCCGAACTGATAACTTGTCGGAAAAAGATCCAATCACGCTCAAATCTTGGAATAAGGAAAATGAACATGTCCACGATGTAAACATAGATCCACAAGGTCTAGTGAGAAAATATGACGAATCCACCAACTTGAACTAAACAGGGACTGAACAAGAACAAAAACTAAAAGAAAATATTTTTGGTTGATGCAAGATTGCCAAGAACGAAGGATGCTCTTGCATCAGACATCTGAGGTTATTTGAAAAGTGAGTCCCTCACTTTGTTGGGGCTAAAGGAAAACCAATATGGTCTACCTTAGCCTGAGAAATCCAAGAAGAATCCTCCATTGGTCTACCTTTCCACTTCACAAGATATTCTTTGTACTGTCTTCCACGAGTTTTCCTCCCATCTCTGATACCCAAAATCTCTTCTATCTCATCTGATTGTTGCTTAGGAAACTATTTCTCCAATTTTGCTTCACTGCCTTCACTGAAATCTGCTTCATGGTATTGATGTAGATCTGCAATGTTGAATATAGGTGATATACCCATGTCATTTGGTAACTCCACTTCATATGCATTTCCTGAATCAAATTTCCTCAAAATCCTACAGGGTCCAAACTTCCTCATCTTCAACTTATTGTATGTGCCAACTGGAAATATTTCCTTCCTCAAACATACCATCACTTCATTTCCAACTTCGAAATCCTTATGTCTCCTCTTTTCATCTACTTTCTCCTTATACTTTCAGTTCATATCTTCCAATTTCTCCTTCACTTGAGTATGCACTTTCTTCATGTGTTCTGGACATTCCTCTACTTTTGCACTCCTTTTATCTTCCTTACTAATGTCTCTCAACTCTGATATACCTCTAGGATGAACTCCAGTAAAAATCTCAAAAGGTGTCTTTCCGGTACTCCTATTCACTAAATTATTGTAAGCAAACTCTGCTTGTGCAAGAACTAAATCTCAACTTCCGGTCTTCTCTCCAACCAAGCATCTTAGAAAATTCCCCAAACTCCTGTTTACTACCTCTTTCTGCCCATCAGTCTGTGGGTGAAAAGTAGAACTAAACTTCAAATCTGTCTTTAGCTTCTTCCAAAGTGTCCAAAAGTAACCAACAAATTTTGTATCTCTGTTTGAAACAATACTCCTAGGTAATCCATGCAATCTGACCACTTCCTTGAAAAACAATTTTGCTACATGTACTGCATCCGTTGTATTCTTACAAGGTATGAAATGTGCCATTTTAGAAAATCTATCCACCACCACAAATATAGAATCGTTACCTCTCTGTGTCTTCGGTAAACCAAGTATGAAATCCATGCTGATATCCTCCCAAGGTCTCTCCGAAATTGTCAAAGGATTATACAATCCAATATTTTGACTACTCCCTTTGCAACTTGACAAACTCTACAACTTTTCACAAGTTTCCTACCATCCTTATAAATCTGTGGCCAAAAGTAATTCTCACTTACCAATGCTACTGTCTTATCAACTCCAAAGTGTCATGACAATCCTCCACTATGTTTTTCTATCACCAAGTTATCCCTCATTGAACTCCGGGGTATACACAACTGATTTCCTCTTAACAACATATCCTCCTGAATGAAATAATCCAACCACTGACTCCTATCCTCCAAGACCGGTTCTCTACAAGCTCTCCAAGGTTCTGCAAAATCTGGATCTTCCTCATACAAGTTCTTCAATTCATCAAGGCCTAATACCTCCACTCTCATTTCTATTAGTAAATTCCTTCTCCTACTCAAAGCATCAACAACTCTATTTGACTTTCCACTCCTATGCTTCAAAACAAAAGTATAACTCTACAAGAATTCCACCCATCTCATGTGTTTCTGATTGAACTTACCTTGATTGTTCAAATATTGCAAAGCCTGATGATGTGTATACAACACAAACTCCTTAGGCAACAAATAATGTCTCCACTTCTTCAAGGCTTGAACTATGGAATAAAAATCCTAATCATACACTAAATATCTTCTCCTAGCATCATTCAATTTCTCACTAAAATAAGCTACTGGTCTTCCCTCTTGACTCAATACTGCTCCAATTGCATTCCCACTTGCATCAAAGTCTACCTGAAATACCTTATCAAAATCTGGTAAAGCCAACACAGGCTGGTTAGTCACCTTCTGTTTCAACAACTCAAAATGACGTCCACCTAAAATCCTTCCTATCTCCTCTCGTTGTTCCTACCATAGGACTGCAAATAGAACTGTAATTCCTAATGAACTTTCGGTAGAAACTAGCCAATCCATGAAATGATCTTACCTCCCCAATGCTATCCGGTGTAGGCCACTCAACAATTTCTCTTACCTTCTCAGATCCATCTTCCATCCATCCACAAAGATCACGAATCCCAGATATGCCAATTCTTCCTTCATGAAACTACACTTCTTAATGTTTATCAACAACTACTCTTCTCTCAACCTCTGCAAAACTTGTCTTATATGCAACAAATGTTCTTCTCTACTCTTACTGAAAATCAAGATGTCATCCAAATAAATAATCACAAACTTACCCAATAATTTCTTCAATACCTCATTCATTAGCCTCATGAAAGTACTCGGTGCATTTGTTAGTCCAAAAGGCATCACCGACCACTCATACAATCCTTCATTTGTATTGAATGTTGTCTTCCACTCATCCCCTTCTCTGATTCTGATATGATGATATCCACTCTTCAAGTCTATCTTTGTAAAGTATTTAGCTCCACTCAAACAATCCATAATGTCATCCATCCGGGGAAAAGGAAATCTATACTTCACCGTGATTTTGTTTATGGCTCTAGAGTCTATACACATCCTCCATTCTCCATCCTTCTTAGGTGCTAACACAACAAGTACTGCACAAGGACTTAAGCTTTCTTTGATCAAACCCTTTCTCAACAAATCTTGCACTTGTCTATTCAACTCCTCATTCTCTGCAGGTGTCATTCGGTGTGCTGCTTTATTAGGAAAAATAGCTCTAGGAATCAGATCCATGCAATGACTAATACTCATCACAGGTGGTAATCCATCAGGTACATTATCTAAAATGATCTCCTCATACTCTGTTAGCAACTCCTTTATCTCTTCCGATTGTTCTTCTTCATGCTTCAAGTCTTCATCCTTCTTAGGAACCAAGGCATAACACATGTTCTCATTTATCAATCCATCCAGAAATCTCCTTCCATCAACCAAAAAAATTCGATCACTCGTACAAACCTCAACTCTAGGAACATCCTCCAACGGAAACAAAGTTTGCTTCATCCCATTAGCAACAATGGTATATGTGTTCTTCTTTCCATCATGAATAGCTTGTCTATCATACTGCCAAGACCTTCCCAACAAAACATGGCATACATCCATAGGCATGATATCACACAAAACTTCATCATGATTATTTCCTATCTTCAATTTCACCAAACATTGCTCACTTACTAGTATCTTATGCTCATCTTGAATCCATGCTATCTGATAGGGTTTCGAGTGTTTCAATCTTTCCAACTTCAATTTGGTCACCATTTCTTCAAAAACCAGGTTCTATGAGCTTCCACTATCAACAATCACTTTGCAACATTTACCGGCTACATTGCATTTGGTCCTAAACAAATTCTTTCTCTATAATGGTTCTTGCTCCAACTCACTTTGACATAGAACTCTTCTATTCACCAACACTTCTCCATATTTTAGTTTGTTAGATGATCCGACATGATCTTCCTCAACAAGGGTTGTTCCTCTATTATTCTCTGTCTTTCTACTTGTCTCTCCCTGATTGCATTCAAATGCTCTATGTCCTTCTCCACCACATTTAAAACAAGTTCCCTTGAATAATCTTTTCTCTTGTCCCCTATCATCTCTTCTATAACCTTCATTCCGATAACCACCATTTCCTCCTCTTCGGTAAGAGTTTCCATCATCTCTATGGTATGAATTATCTTTCTTATTGACCTCCTTATCCTTAATCTGATCTGCAACAGTTCCTCTTCCTGCTCCAGTAAAAATTATTCCTCTCTGAAATCTTCCACCTCTTCCTCTTTGTCTTTTCTCATGTCTTTTTGTCAGCTTCTCTTATGCTTTTAGGGCATATTGATATGCCTCTTCCACACTCAACAACTTAATCAAACTAATTTCATCCTGTATAGACGACATCAAACCATTTAGATAGCTGGCTACTTGCTCGATCTCATCCTCCGAATGTCCAGATCTGATATTCAACTTGTAGAACTCCTCAGTATATTCCGTCACACTTGATTCTTCTGCTTCAAATTTTGCAACTTCTGGAACAAAATGATCTGTTAGTCTGCAAGCATAAAATTTGTCTTTAACTTATTCACCATCTGATCCCATGATCTTATCTTTTCTTTTCCTCTTCTTTGTCTATCTGTCTGCAAATGTTCCCACCAAAGGGATGCATGTCCTTTCAACTTTGTACAATTTTTTTTTACCTTCTTATCTTTAGTGGCACGTTTAAAATCAAAATACTTTTCCATCTCTGTTATCCAATCAAGCAATTCTTCTAAATCCAACTTACCTCTATAATCATGTGGATTGAAATGTGGCTTAGTATTTGTGCTAGTTAGGGCTCTTATGAACCTCTCTTCTCCCTGATCCAGGCCAGTTGATCTTCTCTTCCTTTTTCTTCCTGTACTTCTACCTCTTCATTACTCACATCATCAACTGGTCGACCTCTTCTCTCAGGCCATTTCAACTGCATCTAATCTAGCAACGATTCCTCTCAACATATCCATTAGAGCTAGGTCTGCATTTCCATGCGCTCCATTTCCTCTAACATTTCTTCTTCCTGCCATCTTTACACAAGTCATCTCTACCTGTAGGTCAGATCCTCGGTCTGCCACCCCACAACAAATCTTCAACAGGACTCCGTGAATTCTGGCGATCTCTCACGGATCGAATCTCGCTCTGATACCAATCGGTGCTAGTTAGGGCTCTTATGAATCACGCAGTCAAGATCCACAAGTTACGGGAAAGATCCACGAATGATCAAACTAGCTGTTGGGCTTGAAAATTATTCCGGTGCCGGTTCAAGAAGTTGAGACTAAATCTCAAAGTGATAACTTGCCAGAAAAAGATCCAATCACACACAAATCTTGGAATAAGGAAAATGAACATGTCCACGATGTAAACATAGATCCACAAGGTCTAGTGAGCAAATATGACGAATCCACCAACTTGAACTAAATAGGGATTGAACAAGAACAAAAATTGAAAGAAAATATTTTTGGTTGATGCAAGATTGCCAAGAACCAAGGATCCTCCTGCATCATAAGCGATGGTAATTAGAAAGTGCTTCAAGTAATAACTTAAAAAGGGGACATGCCTAGGCGAATTAAGACTTAAGCAAAAATATTATTCTTGACCTAGGGATATAAGACATTGATCAAATATTTGAATGGGGCCTTTATTGGGAAGACAAGGGTGAAGGGGCTGGTCAAGACATGACTTCGACAGATGTAAGTTGTAACTAATAAACCGAAAATTGACTATAGGGAGTCAATTTTTTTAAAAAAAAGTGTTGACAAGACTCACGGTTTAGGGTTTAAGCATATGAGGGTTTTGGAAGCCTCAACTTACAAGTCCAAAACCTCTAAATGGATACAATTGAGGAGTTTCAAAACCTCAAATATCCAAATTCATCAAATAAACATGGATTTCAATAGGATGCATACATAGGATCTCTCTGATCGGATATAAATGATGGGCATCCAAGGGTGGCATAAAATATGTCAACAAACACTTGCAAATATGTAGGAAAGACAATGCAACCATTGTAGAACCTTCAAAGATCAATAGTTAGTTCTGACTGTTGACTCAACAAACAAGAATGAATGTTTAGTATTTTGGAATGATATTTGTTTTTGCAATAAAAATGAGCTAAAATGAACTTGTTTTGATGTTTGATATGTATTAGAAGTGAATTTTAGGGTTTCAAATCTATTATAGAAAGCCCAGGTCAAAGTCAAAGCAAGAAAAAATAAAAAAATGTAAAAAAATAAAATAAAAGTGTGGGGATTGATATATTTTCCATGGGATTGCTTGAGTTCCCCTTGATCCTTCCCAAAACTTTCCTAGAAAAAATGAACCCTATTTAGCAACACCCTGCTCATATTTGTAGGTGAATTGGATCAAATCATGGATTTGGTTTGAACATGACCTAGGTCTAGCCAATTTGTAGGTGGATTTGGTAACATAGGTCAAAATAGTAGGACAATGAGAGTATGTTTGGGCATTGATGCTATAAGTAACTTGAAGGTGGTTTGAAACTCATGTAGAGTCAAATCATACATATTTTCATGGGTATATATTAGTTGTAGGTGAGTTGTAGTAGTCAAAAGCTTAATTTAGATAAATGAATGAAATAAGGTAGTTTGCTTTGCATACTTTTCTTAATATTGGCCATGTGTCTGTTGTCCATGGTGGCATGATGCTAGTTAGGATAACACCTTATTATGTTTTGGTGAGTTGTTTAATTATCCCTACATCGTGACAACTAGATCATTAATCTTGGTGATAGTTTCTCTTCATTGACCATCGTGGCAAGGTTATTATGATATGATTAACAATTTTTTCATTTATGCACACACATTAAGTGGGTGTTAGTTGGTGGGTAGTGTTTATTGCTTCATTTGATAAAATAAATACACAAGTTAATAATAGAGATGAGAATGCATAGCAAATAAATGAGTAAAATATATCTTTATTTGCACATGAAATTATTATAGAAGACCAAAGATGGTCAACCAAGGATCAAAGTTAATCCAACTAGTTCATACTACTTTCCTTGACAATAAACAATGTATTTAAATGACCCAATGATTTCCAAGAAGAACACAACCATCAACCAACCAATGCTTATAACTTCTCGAAGGCAACAACCAATTAATACATAGTTGAATAACTAATATTAATAAAGCAGAATAATAAACATTGTACACTGAAGTCACCTCATCCCGCAAAAGAAAAAGTCATCTTCCAAAAAACAAGTAAGCACCAAGTAACATTAGGGAAGACTTTCCAAATTGGGACGATATTATGGACAAGGACCTATAAACAAACTTGGAAGTGTTCTTTGCAAACTTGGAGTGTACTTGGAAATTCAAATGAGTACAAGGGGGGTCTGGGGGCAATGCCCCTTGACCCCCAATGAAGTCAAGGGGTAACACCCCTTGTAGGGGTCAAGGGGCAGCGTGTCAAGCATGCTCCTTATGGGGATACAAGGTGGGGTCGAGGGGTGGAGCCCTCAAGACCAAGCCCAATGTAAGACCTTCAAAACCACACATGACTTCATGGTGTATATCATTTTCATGTTTTTTTAAGAGGCAAAGAACAATGCTAATTGAGTAAAAAATTAGAGATTTCAAAGTGTTTAATCAACATGTGATGTCAACTAGGGAAGAACGTTGTTGTAAAAGGGTTGATTGTTGTGTAATATAGGCCAACACAATCCTTTTTTTTCATCTCAAATGAGCAAATTTCAAAAACCCTACTACTCAAGTTACAAAAAATTTCCAAACACCATCATTTGAAATGACTTGTATAGTGGAGAGGAGATAGTTGTTAGAGAAAGATCATTGTATAGTGTACAAATTTATAGGTTGTATGGTGGAAAGGGTTACTTGTTGCACGATAAGGTAATGTTGCCACTGTCTAAAATGTTGTACGCTAAAAAATGGAAGATGCTTGAAACTTGGGAACCATATGTTGAAGATTGGAAATCACCATACGTGATGAAGACCTTGGCCCCTAATATCTATTGTGCACCTTATTTTCTTTCCATACGATGTTGCTATTTTGATTAGGTCATATGGTATGCATTTTTCTGTCGTACAATGCCAAACTTCTAGTTAGGCCGTATGTTCTGTACCTTCTTTGTTCACCATATGGTATCAACTTACTTGATGTTATGTTGATTGAGGGGTTGTACGATTTCCCTAAGACTCTATTGTGGTTACCATATGACTTGGAGTATTCACTTGAGATGTAGTTATTGTACGACTTTCCTGAGACTTTACTCTTATATTGTACAATGTGAAGGGGGTGAGGTTACCATATGGTATACAAATTACTCCCTTCTCCTTGTACAATGTGCAAGACTTGCCACCTTTCTCCTTATCGTATGACATGACAAGATGTTGGCTATATTATGTGAACAAAGAATAGACAAGATGTTGGCCATACTATGTGAGCGGAGAATAAATGCTATACTATATAGTTGGACCTTTTAATGTAGTCAGGCTTTGTAGTTGAGCTTTTTAATGTAGTTAAGCATTTTATGTAATTGGGCATGTAGTGGGGCATGCGGTTGGGTATTTCAATATTTTCTCCTTCAAGTTCTGAATAATACTTTTACCTCTTCCTTTACACAGTTTCTTTATTTTCTAATTTTCTTTTTCCTTTTCTATAATTTTTTTGTGAAGTTGATTTGACTTGAACAATATTTGTATGCTCCACATTAAATATTTTTCTCTTAGTACTTAGAGATGTATCATCTATTATTTTGCATTCTTCTACAAAGTTAGATACCTCTGTTGTAACTATTTTTTTGCCAACCATGGACTACATCCTGTGCACATATACTATCCAACTTTTCAAAATCATTTTTCATCGGTTGCTCTTCACTAAGAGTTATAGGTTCAAGAAAATTACAAGTCGACAAAAATACCTCATAGTCCTCCATTTTCCAGTGAAATAGTTCGTGAAGAGAATTTGTTTCATCCTCTGAGCATGACTATAATTTTGGAATCCTTTCATCATTCAGTTCTATCGGACCTAACTCATGTTTCTTTGTCCATTCTTCTTTAGAGTCTAAATCTGATGAATCAGAGGAAGCTACTTCCTCACTTACGGTTTGGTTCTTTAAATCAATTACACATTTATGACCCTTGTTCTCAATGGAGATTGTATTCATTTTCTAGTTGTGATCAACTTTGGCTGCCACCAGCCAAGCTTGACCTAACAATGCATCATATGCTTTCTTCCTTAATGAAATGATCACAAAGTTAATAAAAAAAATGCTTGAGTTCCAATAAATACCTTTTGTCCCATTAAAACTCCAAGTACCTTAATACCTTTTTGATTTGCATCCACTAATTGAAAAGTTTGGGGTCAAACAGTTGTCCTGTTGAAACTTCTCCAAGTGTCTTCTGGAAGTACATTCATGCCAGACCCTCCATCAAAAATTGTATTAATGAGAATCCTTCCAAGGATCTCCATATTTACCACTGTTGGTTTCTTTGTTGTGTTAACTGTTAGTAACATTAGATCAATCACTTGGTCGCTCGATAGTGGAGGTTTAGTTATTGGATCTTCATTCTCACCAAATTTTAATTGACATAGTATGCACCATATCGTTCTCTCCTAATACTTAAGCATTTCAAATTTTAGGAATATTTTATAATAAATCCACTACTTTAATTGGTAAGGTAGCTTGAAGTACTTGTGCAATATTTTTCTTGGATTGTAATTGATTTGTTACCATACTTGTGTTTTCATTTGAGTGACATCATTCATTATCCATAGCATTCTCCACTTCGGCCCTTGCTTCACGAATCCTTTCTTTTTCTATACGTGGGTCTAGGTACATAGTATTCTTTGCTTGGGCACGAGTAATGGCTAATACTTCATTATGCCTTACATCAATCATGTTGACACTAGCCTTTTGCTTTGGACATCCAATATCGTCATGGTTTCTAGGTCCACACGATTTGCATAATAATTGCACTTTTTCTTGCTTGTTCTAGAAGTATTTTGCAAAGTGTCCCCATTCGCTACATTTTTAGTATTGTATGATAGGTTGTCCTTTGGGGTCATTGTATTTGGATTCATCCTCCTCTTTGATTTCGATAATCACTTGGAGACACATTCTGTAGCTTCGATGGATTGGACTCCTCTCCCTGCATAAAGAGTACTTGCATACTCTTGGTCTTCAAATTGTATGGTCAATCCTCTATTGAATGACCCATAACTTGGTGAATCTCACAAAACATATTTTTTAGGAAAATTACCTTTTGTTTTCCCCTCAATTTTGCACTTAGTACACCATCATTCGTTAGTTTCTTTCTCCACCTTCAATTCTTTCATCATTCGGAGCATGTTCCTCTAGAGCACCTGTATTGTTCTTGATGCATCATCACTACTATCATTTGAACTTCCATATTCCTTTGTTTTTATTTTACTACTCGAGGAAATTTTATCTTCACTTTCTATATCATTTGCCTAATTGTAGGTTTTTGAATAGGAAGAGGGTGGTATTACCTTCATTTTTTTTCTTAATGATAGAAGTAGACCTTTGGTAAACCATCTTTTCTTGAAATCATTGATTGGTTCTATTTCTAACTTTACAAGAAATTCTTTAAGTCTACGATTATAAGCTCATACATTTTCATGCTTACCTTGTTTTATATTATAAATTTTAGCTACTATTTCATTATCACCACGAAGGAATTTAAACTCTTCTTCGAAAGCCTTCTTCAATCTCCCCCATGTACTTCGAGAGGCTTGGTCAATTTCTATATACTACTCAATCTCTACACCTCACAAGGTGGGTGAAAAATATTGTAGCCACATTGCATTATCATCTTTCCCATTTGATGTTTAAATTGTTTCACAAGTATTACAATGTCATATAGGATCCTCCAATCCATTTCCTATAATCTTGGGAAACCTTTTCTTTTTTCCACTAGGGCTTACCATGATTTTATTTTGATGCAAACCTATCATTTGAAATCTTCTTGCTAACGAGTTTTGATTTGGATGTTGCAGTGCTTCTCTTGCACTCTCGACCATGTAGGAATCCTCAACTCTTCCCTCGACTTTAACCTTTTGTGCACTTGTTTTTCCTTTAAATTTTCTTTTATACCCCCTTGGCTTGAATTCTTCTCCTTCAACTGGAAACATTTTGTTAGAAACATAGGAAAACTGAGAGGGGGGGGATGAATTAGTTGTACATTAAAACCTTAAACCCTCATTAACCATCAAACCCTTATTATCATCAAAAAAATGTAAACAAATGAAACATAAACAATTTCAACACCATACACAAGAGAACACCAGATTTATGTGGAAAACCCTAATTAGGGAAAAACCATGGTGAGGATTAGTTCACATATATATGAATAGCAACAGTGAATACAATAGGCTCACTACCCAAAAGAGAAGAATGACTCACTACCAAGGGATCACTACCCAAAAGACTCACTATCTAGAAAAAAGAAGAATAAAAGAAGAATTTTACAGAGAGATTCACTATCTCAAAGCAATAGGAAAAATATCACTACAACTTTGCACCATCCACAACCTTTGGCTCATTTCCTCCAACAACTTCAAGCACACCGAAAATGTAGACACCTTCTGCTCACTACATCTGGTAGCCTTAGGAATTTATGCTCACATTTAGATCACCACACTTGATCACATTCACATCATTTCTCACCACACCACACATCACACACTTCTTCAACAATTAACCTTGCTTATATATCCTCCACAATCTCAAAAAAATTCTTCATATTAGCCTAAATGAAATGTACACACCTCAAATGTGCAACCACTAAATATGTCAGCACCAAAAAATTCCACAGTGGAAAGAAGTGAAGGTAGACCATACCAAGGGTTAAATAGGACCAAAATCTACATGGACATGCTCCCTCAAACAACAAAGAACCTCCACAATTAGCACTAGCATGCCAAGTCGGCCAAACCTACACTAACAATAACAAGCGACCACATGAATGCCTTTCTAGGTCTAAAAAAACCACACGAACCACATAACAACATTCCACAACATCTAAGAATATTCCAATACCATTAGATATTCATAAATACTACCATAACCACTTGAAATTGAAGAACACTTTCATTCTATGCAACCAACCACACTGCCACAAACATACATCTTACTCACCAACCTTGTGAAACAATTCAACACCAGATACTCCAAGAAAAGGTAGATACAAAAAATTTGAGCATATTCCCAAATCCTCAAGACAAGAAACCTCAATGCGAATAAATGTGGAGCAATCTCATTTCTCCCAAACAACCTTCTTCACCAGAAACACACTGTTAAACACAACTTCCACTGCCGCACAATCCAAAACCTAAAACTCTGGATATAATGCATCTGAACACCTCTAATCATCACATCCAAACCACACAAGAATATCTTCAACCATGAAGAAATGTTGAGAAAAACAATGAACACACCTCTATCACACTTCACTCTTTTATTCAAATTTTCTCAAAAGCACTCAAAAACCAAGTGAACTAGCTACATCAACAACACCACAAACACTTTCTCAACATATCTACAACATCTACAACACCTACTCAATACCGCAAACACTTCTCAACATGACCACAGTAGAGGTTGACATCAAATCACAACACTAATGCCAACATAGTGCAACAATCTCCAACAATCTCCCTAACCATATTGGAGGTTGACATCAATGACAACACTAATAAAAAAACCAACAAATATCCAACACCTTTCAATGCCCTAAAGGCTACTTGTTGACATGTATGTTGCACACACACACACCAACAGGTAGATAAATTCTCACAGACAGGAACCTACCTTTCTTGAAAGATCCACCGGGAAAACCTAAATCTAAGTCAAACTTGGCTCAATCCAAAGGCTTGGGAATGCCAGGTCTTGACACACTAGGTTCACTTAGGGTTCGTTGTGATATTGCTGTTAAACATGAGGGGTCTATGGTTGTCAGGAATCGGTTGGTATCCGAATGATAGAAATATAATCTAAGTCTGATCATTCACATGTCACTCAATAACTTCATGCGATCAAATAATTTGCAATAATATTTCATGAAACTGAAATTACTTGCATACATTCAAGTATATTTAGCATTAAGCACTCAATACATTTTTGGAATTGGAATATTTATAATAAAACTCCATACATTTATCAAATTTGAAACATATTTTGGAAATATAAAGCATCCACTCTAAAATAAAGCATAAAAAATTATTGAAATGTAAAATTTCCTCGAGGTATTTTCCATGCATGCCTCAACAAATAACTAAATCAGAGCAAAACCATTCTATACATCACCAGATTTCTTCATAGCTAGTCATAGAATGATGCAAGAGTTTAAAGAAAGAGGGGTCATTTGCCACCGAATAGTGTCAGTATGCACCCTTAAACGAAACAACACAATATTTTTTGATAGGAACAAACAATTAGCTGTAACGTAAGATTTCATATTAGGAAATAGCTTTGAATTGGATCTAATATTAGTTAGCTTTTAATGAAACATACAATTTTTTAGTCTAGAATGAAACAAAAAAAAGGAAAAAGAATAAAACTTGCAAATTTTTTAATTCTCTGGAATCCACAAATTCTAAACTTCCTAAAATAATACATCTCCTGGCCTTTTATAAGAACAAGACACTCAGGAAATTCAATCAACACATGAGAGGGAATCCAAGGGATGAATCGTAGCAAGGCACGTGGCACGTGATAGTTGGCAAGAGAAAATTTTGAATAAGTCAACAAAATTTGACCTTCAACATTTAAATTTTGGACTTATATCTTTGAAATTCGATCAGGAAAACAAACTAGATTGACTAGGCTTGTCAAACAAAATGTAGGAACTTCCTCTGCTGGATATTCAGAGCGATCAGGTGGAACTAGATATCCCACTCCATTGACACTTACGTTCCTGCATTTAGGTTCAGGCTTCAGGTGAAAACACCCAAAAGTATATCACCCCAGAACTATGCACCCTCCTTCATTACATGTGTAATACCCGGGCCCCCAATTCCCTGGTTACTATCATTTCTTCTCCATAAGCTTTGTCCTTGCATGAGATTTTAGAGTGCACCACCCAACCTGGTAACATTGTTGGATTCGTTCGCAATCCAAATTTTCCTAACCGTCCATACCAAAATATTGTCCAACAACCTATTTCTCCTGCACATAAAATTCCATATATCAATCCCTTTTTAAAATATTAACAAAAACCTTAGTATTATAAAACCATCATCATTATTAATTCCCTTTAAAAAAAATTCATAAATAGCACGCTTTAATGCATGCTCTTGTGTAATTATCACTTTATGTGGGCTACTGGACATTTTAGGCGCTTAGGAAAAATCAAATAATAACCTTCAATACTTTAGCACCAATGCACCATTTTCTTGGGTACTCAACTCCTGACATATTCTTGTTTTATCAGAACTAAACTTGACCCAACTTCCGACCTTTATTGGAACTTTCATACACTGGGATTTTATTCCTGGCTACAACAATTTTCAAACTTCGCTTTACAATCTCCAATTACCTTGTTTCTCGACACACAATGAACTTAACACCCGATACCTTTAAACCATGAATCATTTTAAAGGCTTTCACTTTTACATTATCCCTCAGTGATCATTAGCCAACCAATGCCTTCCATAAGCATTAATTTTCAAATTGGGCCCCCAAGCCTTATGTTCTTGGGGTGTGTTGTGAGACCACAAAACAACTTGCAACCAACAAAAACAAATTTAAAAGAAAACCTGAGAATAAACCACCCACCATAAATTATAACTTATGCATATTTTCCCAAAAATAATTCCTTGGATTCACTTGAATCCCAACATAAAAATCATAAAACTTCACCGAAAAGTATCAGTGTGTGCATTGATTTATTCCCATCTCCGGAACTTGGTGAAAAAGATTAGTCCATCTACATTGAGCTACATAATTTAGCAATCCTCCAAATCCAACCTTGGATAGAGCCTTGCTTCCAGTCAAGCGTCCATAGCCCTAGCAAGGTTATCTCTGTAATTCCCCCAAACATAGCTTTACTACTAGTCAAGCGTCTATGGCCCTGGTGGAGATATTTGGATAGCCTAAAGAGTTGAATTTTTTCTTTTGATGTTTCTTTGATATCCATTTTTGTTGTCATTGTAAGCTCTTTTACTTCAATTTGTAGGGAATGAAGCCCGCAATTAGGTTGGGAATTACAACAGTAGAGAAGGTTACCTTTTGATTTTTCACTTAATGCAAATATCTTTCATCATTTTCACCAATTCCCAAAAGATTCAGTTAACGAATTTCCTGTATGTGAAACTTTCCAGCAAAATTTTACCATCCTTATGCTAGACCTCAACCAACTACAATTCACTATCTACTAAAAAAATTAGGCATAAGTTAAAATTTAGCTACAAGTTATCAAATCACCTTACTTCTAAATTTATAAACATTACCTGCCACCGTTCCACTCTACTTTCCATGGCAACTCGCTAAAATAAACTTGGCCAACAACTTCAATTTTGGCGGCTTTGCACTTACATTAATGTACTAGGCTTGTCATAATTATTCTTAAGCTTGGCCATCATGCTCTTCATTTAATTCACATGCTTAATCACACACGTATTACATTTCTCAAAATTTTCAACATGCCAACATGTGCCACCTCACTAGTTCAACTCTCCTTTCAAACAACACACCTGCACAATTCATAATAAATATGGTTTGATCAAATGAATTGAAATGACCACCATTTAATTTTGTAATCTCAAATTCACTTTGTTGGATCATGATCTTCTTACTGGAAATCCTTGAAGCATTGAACACCAACTTTGTGGGAATTTATTTGATTTAACTTTCAATTCTGGAGAAAAGTGTACTTCTGCCACCCCAACTTGCATTCCCAAGATTTTACCTCCAGAAAACTATGTACCACAAATTTCTCACGACTTTGTATAAATGCAACACTTTCCTTCAAATTCCTCACTTCTATCTTCAATTTTTTGATTTCTCTTTTGCATTTTCTCTTGTCTTCAAGCTATGGATACTCCCATTTTCCTTACCAGTGTTTTTCGCCAGCCTAGTTTTTAGGGCCGAATTATGAACCAATAGCTCGAAAAAGTATTTTTCCTTTGAACCTCTTCCACTAAAACATTTCTGCATATGGTCCTCAGGGAAAATTTCAAGAATTTCGGGTCTTACTACAAAGTAAATTCAGACTTGGCTTCACGATTCATGGCTTCACTCTTGGACCTCGACCTTTTTTTAGCTGAAGTTTGTTTTGCTGCAGTCATGATAGTGCGACTAGACTATCTGGGAAATTTGGACACTGTTCTGGCCATTGCTCAACCTGCCATAGGAATTTCGATGATTGTAGACATTCCTTGGTTCGTACACCAGAGGGAAATAGTTCCCATCCCGCCTTTTCTCATTGCTCTGCATACCCCCAACCTCGACAACCACATAGAAAATGCCTACTTGGGGTATATGTTTCTTCGGGACAAAGTGGAACAAATTGACTAACTAGTATGCCGACTGCTCCAACACAATGCTCTTGAACATCCAACCCCCCTTTTTTCCTTTTTTCCCTTTTTTGATATCAATTTACAATGAGAATTTTATATTTTCATATATATATGAGATATTACTTATTAAATAAAATGAATTTTTTTCTTTTTTGTATTTATGCGTGTATTTACTTCAAATGGTTTTGTATTTTCTAGTTTTCAGTAGAATATTTTTCAGAATTCAATTATCATTTGTTTTAGATTAAGAAGAATTCATTAAATCCGAGACTAAAACCAAAAAACAAGGAAAAAAATACTAAAGCAAACTAACCTAACTAATGCAAATTTACCCTAATCAAAAAATCTACCCTAATTAAGGAATTTACCCTAATCACTAACTTCATAATGCTCTTAGTCCTAATCCTAGTAGTTTTATCTTTAAATTCACTAAAATAACTTTCAAATAACACACTGTAACTACAAATTATTTGAAAATTTATGCGTTTAATAAATGAAAATTTGAAGGTGTACTTACCCACAATTTTGCTAAAATGTATGGAAACGGCCTAATTAACGATCGATTGCACACACCTTTGCCATTGTCTCAGCCCTGTACCTTCCTCCAACCTTTGTTCATGGTTCTCCATTTCCTTTTGTTCCGTTCTGCGAATAGTTGCATTTACTTCTCGATTTCCTTTCCCTTTAAGACTTCATCAGCCATCTATCTTTTCTTCAACCTTAACATCACTATTTATTTCGTTAGGCCATACTTCAATACAATTTGCACAATTATCAGAAAGAGGGAAAATAAAAGCCTGATACTTTGTCATTTGTGTAAAATCAAAGGTTTCCTCCCTTTTAAGTCATGGATTCGCAATTAGGGGTGAAAAGTAGGAATCTCCCACTTGTTTCACTTGTTCCTTCTTCTCATATCATCCACGTGTGTGAAGAACAGTAACTTCTTTCAAATTCACGCTTAAAACGTGATATTCCCAACTTCTCATGACCTTGCTTCTTTTCTTACAAAACTTCCAAAATTTCTTCATACCAATTAAGGTTACTGAATCCATTTGATCTAACGGTTAAACCACTAAAAATTATGTCTCCACTAGGGTTATACATTTTCTTAGAACTCAAACACCTATCCATTAATGACTCCCTCACACTTAAGGATGCCTTCGCTAACGAAATTACCTTATTGATAGCCAAGCTTACCCTAGTCAAGAAAATATTACAATCAAGTTCACCATGGTTAGTTGTATTGTGAATTATGCACTCTATAACCCTACCAAAAGTGAACACACTCAAGGGCGAAAGCCTTTGGTTAAGAATCTTTTGGAGCTTTTCCATCTCTTTTTCATGCTCCATTATAAGCTTGCTTAGACCTTCAACTCACAAGTAGAATTTGACTATGTGACTGAGAAAACAATACTGACTTAAGAACATAGATCTCCTAGTACCACTTCTATTGACGCGGATGTTGCACACACACACCAACAGGCAGATAAATTCTCACAGAGTACCATAGGAACCTACCTTTCTTAAAAGATCCATCGAGAAAAACTAAATCTAAGGCAAACTTGGCTCAATCCCAAGGCTCAGGAATGTTAGGTCTTGACACACTAGGTTCACTCAGGGTTCGTTGTGATATTATTGTTAAACACGAGGGGTCTATGGTTGTCATAAATTGGCTAGTATCCAAAGGATAGAAAAATAATCTAAGTCTGATCATTCACATGCCACTCAATAACTTCATGAAATCAAAGAATTTGCAATAATATTTCATGTAACTCAAATTACTTGCATACATTCAAGTAGATTTAGCATGAAGCACTCAATAACTTCCTAGAATCAAAATATTTATAATAAAATTTAATGTATTTATCAATTTTGGAACATTTTTTGGAAATATAAAGCATCTACTCTAAAATAAAGCATAAAAAATTACTAAAATGTAAAATTTCTCCCAAGTATTATCCACACATGCCTTAAGAAATAACTAAATTAGAGAAAACCATTCTATACTTCACCATATTTCTTCATAGCTAGGCATAGAATGATGCAAGAGTTTAAAGAAAGAGGGATCATTTGCCACCGAATAGTGTCAGTATGCACCCTTAAATAGTGCAACACAGTCTTTTCTGATAGGAACAAATAAACAACTATGTAAGATTTCAAATCAGGAAATAGCTTTGAATTGGATCTGATATTAGCTAACTTCTAATGAAACATACAATTTTTTAGTCTGGAATGGAACAAAAAACAGGAAAAAAGAAAAAAACTTACAAAAGTTTTAATTCTTTGGAATCCACAAATTCTGAACTTCCTAAAATAATACCTCTCCTAGCCTTTTATAAGAATAAGAAACTCAAGAAATTCAATCAACACATGAGAGGGAATCGAAGGGATGAATCAAGCAAGGAATGTGGCACGTGACAGTTGGCAAGAGAAACTTTTGAATAAGTCAATTTTTTTTTACCTTCTTCAGCACTTAACTTTTGGACTTATGTCTTTGAAATTCAATCAAGAAAAAAAACTAGATTGAGTATGCTTGTAAAAAAAAATGTAGGAACTTCCTCTGTTGGATATTCAGAGGGATTAATTAGGTGGAATTGGATATCCCACTCCACCAACACTTATGTTCCTGCATTAAGGTTCGGGCTTTAGGCGAAAACACCTAGAACACCCCGAAACTAGGCACCCTCCTTCATCTCATGCGTAATACTTGGGCCCCCGGTTCCTTGGTTACAAACGTTCTTCTCCAAAAGCTTTGACCTTGCATGAGCTTTCAGAGTGTGCCACCCAAATTGGTAATATCACTAGATCCACTCACAATCCAAATTTTCCTGACTATCCATACTAAAATATTGTCCAACAACCTATTTATCTTGCATATAAAATTCCATATATCAATCCCTTTTTAAAACATTAACAAAACCCTCATTATCATAAAACCATCATTATTATTAATTCCCTTTTAAAAAAATTCATAAATAACATGCTTTAATGCTTTCACGTGTAATTATCACTTTAGGTGGGCTACTGAGCATTTTAGGAATTCGAGAAAAAGCAAACGATAAACTTCAACACTTTAACACCAATGCACCATTTTCTTGGGTACCTAGGTACCCGACTTCCAACATATTCTTGTTTTACCTGAACAAAAATTGACCTGGATTTCAACCTTTACCAAAACTTTCATATCCTCGGGCTTTTATTCCTAGCTGCAACAATTTTCCAAACTCTGCTTTGCGATCTGCAATTACCCAGTTTCTCGACACCTGGTATACTTAACATCTGATACCTTTAAACCATGAATCATTTTAAAGGCTTTCACTTTTACATTATCCCTCGGTGATCATTAGCCAACCAACTCCCACCAAAGCATTGATTTTCAAATTGGTTCCCCAAGTCTTATGTTCTTGGGGCGTGTTGTGAGACCACACAACACTACTCTCGTACAATTCTATGAAGGACTATGAATTCGTCTCCCAACTTCCCTCGTCTAGAGAAGGTTGTCTTGAATTTTCAACTTGACCGCATTCTTGGCTCTGACTTGGGAATTGTATGGTTTTATTTTTATCAAATATTTCTCATAATCTTCTCCTTCATTCCCTTTTCTCAGTGATCCTTAAAGATTTCTAGATCTCTTGATCTTGACCATGTTGTGGTCTCTTCCCGCCTTTAGTGGGGTCTAAGGGCACAAATCTCTCAAATTTGTCCCAATTTCTTTAAGGAAATGGTGCCAAATGTTTATTGCTCTATTTGATAAAATAAATACATGAATTCATAATAGAGATGATAATGCATGCCGGATACATGAGTAAAATATATCTTTATTCACACATGAAATTATTACAAAAGAAAACCAAAGATGACTAGCCAAGGATCATAGTCAATTTGACTAGATCATACTAATTTCCTTGACGATACACAATGAATTTAAAGGACTCAAAAATTTCCAAGAAGAACACAATCATCAACCAACCAAAAATTATAACTTCTTGAAGGCGACAAGCAAATAGTACAAACAATTAATACATAGTCGAATAACTAATATTATTGAAACATAATAATAGACATTATACATCGACTACTTGTAGATTGTAAGTGATTACATGGATGGTAATTTCTTTTTAAGACTATCCATATTCCCAAGAGAGGGTAGTTGGAAGAGATAGTTGTTTCTATTTCCAAGATAACTATTGATCTTCCTTGGTAAGGAAAATATAGGGTAATAAAAGAAGACAATAATATTAAATGCAGAGTTGGTATGTTAAAAAAAGACACTTTTAGATTGTTGTGAGAAAGAGTTAACAAGGTGTTACATGAATTATATATAATAGAATACGAGAAAATTTTCGATTGTAGGGATATATTATAACCCTAGTAAAACCATTAAATTGACAATTTCCTTATATTGACACTATTATAGTCAATGAGATGCTAGTGTGCATACCTTGTGTTTTTCATGCATTAGGATTTCTCCAAATGAAATTTGTAGCATGTAATTTTGTTCATTGCATGCCTTGTTATTTTTTTTTCACTTCTCTTGTTGATTGCACACAATTAATATTACTGCAAGATAATTATATGCACTAGGGAAAGTTATTGAAGATAGTAGTAAATGGGCCAACTCAAGAGATTCCATTGTTGATGCAACTTGTTTATCAACCTAAAGGTTTATGGATCAAATAAAATATGATATGCTTATCCCTTTTTAAATATAGATATAATTGCAACACCTTCAAGTAATTATATGGTGCATGCTCTTGCATTAAGATCATAGGCCAATCTTATTCCAAATTACATTTGGGAAATACCCTATTTCACGTTGGGGATTAAAATTTCAACATAGATTGTTAATACTTGTAGTGGTAGTAATGTACATAAGCATGACACACACCTATACTTTTTATGGTAGGTTTTCCTATTCTATCTAGGATTTACTTTAACTAGCACATTCTAAATAAATGCAAAATTTATCATACGTATCTAGGCACAATTGTGATGTTCAAGATGCTAAAACCATCTACATGATTGCTATTTTTGAAATAAAGAAACTTTAAAGCTTCATGAAAATTTTGTGGTGACATTAGTACCCTATAGATGTGGCTTCTACTACAAATTTCAATTGGGATGGAAATACCATTGAAGAAGTTGTAGAGACAAACCGCTGTTCCAATATTAAGAATAATTGATAAGATTTAATAGCCGATTCAACTTGCTCCTAATGTCAATCTGGGGTCATAGACTGATGAAAGGTATAGTGGTTGTCTGCTCAAGGGATGAAGATAGCAAGCCAAGTGGGGATGAATGCAGCTAGAACACATGGAAATAAACCTACAACAAACCAAAATAGAACTGGCGACGGGAACTGTCACTTCCCGACGACAAGATCTGCACACACAACAAACTATGAAATAGAAACTTAACACCAGTTATTGAATTCATAATTAAATCTAAAACACGTGAGAATCAATTAGAATTATGTACAATTACATAAGTTACAATATATAAGCCAATGTGAACAATGCTAAGCATGTAATTAATTGAAATCATAACACACAGTAAATAACACACATCTAATCTAAAAGAAATCACCAAATATCCCGAGAAGTGGATCCTGCTTCCTCAGTACATCTGGTGAGAGAAAATGAACGCCTTTCTACATTGCTTCGATCATAATAACATTATTCTATTCATCCACAAATATTACAAAATTTGTGCACTATTCTGCTACATAAATTTGCGTATAAATTTCCTACAATGCTCACCACTATCTATATTAAAATCCATCATCCCTGTGTTTACAAAATACACATATATATAAGTATATGCTGAGTTTGTAATAACTAATAACTAAAGCAATATTAAATAGTTTGTTTCAACAAACTGGTGAGAAAAAGGCTCACGTAAATCCTTTGGGAATGGCCATGAATCAGGAACAAGTCTGTTGTAACAATGAGCAGAGATAGAGATGGGAATGGTTGCAGTTTTCTCTAGCTATGTAGCCACTTGCACCATGGGTTCCCTCCCATATTTCATTTGGTTGAGTCTGCTCTATTTCTGTTGGCCGTGAATTTAAACTTTGTCTTGTTGCAACAAATAGAAGATTTTTGGTTTTCTCCAAACAGTTGGAAAGTGCGTCCTTTGTCACACATTTATTTCCTCAATTTGATCTACTTTACCAAATAGCGTGGCCATTGGGAGAAATCATGAATTAAGATGGAAAAGAGATTAAATCCATACAAATGAAGTGACTATTGTATTGTAGGAAAACAACATCGTAGAAATAGAAATTGATAGCTTGCAATTATGAAATTCCACTGTGGCGAAGAGTTGCATGATAAGAAGTTCAACATATAAAGTGGCAGGAAGATCTGCACCTTTAAATTTGCATGCTACAATATATATTTTCTTGATATGGAAGAAATATTAGTAAATACAAGATGATATTATTTATTCACTATTTTATCTAAAAACTTGATTAAATATTACTTATCTATATTTAACCATATGCAACATAAAATGGTAAAGTTGTATAGAAATGGAATTTAGAAATGGATACAAAGGCATATTGGAAGGCATAAAATATGACATAAAATAGAGCATATTTGGCTCTCATTAGAAGTTGGTAGTGTCATTAAGAAAAATAGACTCTTACACAAGGAAAGTGGAGCACCAAGATTTTACAATTGTAGAGTTTGAATCAAGAAGGAAGAGAATGGAGGTTTTTTCTTGCACTCACTTGCTATACTTTGGAAAGTTTTAATTTAATGTGAGAACCTATTGTCTATTTTGCTGAAATATTTATAATGTATTGACTTCTAGGCTTCTAGCCAAATTTGAAAATTTCTATAGAAAGAAATATTCTATAGTAAAAAAATATTTAAAATATTTTTTGCAATTTTTTTTTGGGGACCTCACTTGTTCACCCTTAGTCCATTATGTGGATTGCTTATATATTAGCTATTGTGGTGTGCAATAACCTTGGTCATTTGATATTTTATGGATGTAATAGTTGCAGTGGTTAGCGTAATTGGGAAGATAGGCGTGAACGTAATTGGGTTAGCTATACATAGCTCACTATTTTTGGTATCATATATGCAAAATATAAAGCTTGTTGTATTTATTTTGAAGGTAGTATGATCTGTAAACAAGGAGGATAGTCCTCACAAACTATTAATTACCAATGGATTCTTAGTGAGCTAGGTGAACACCCTATACACACAACGTAACCTCTTCCAATGGCTAGTAACATATCATAACATGTGCACATTAAGGGAAAACATATGAAATTCCATGACCAATGATAAGAAAATGAGAAAACATCTCACAATATAAGCATACAAAGATTTGGCTTGGATGTGAAATAAATGATTACAAATGTTTTCAACTACAACCATGGCCAAATTGAGCTATCTCAACAATTGGACTCATACTACCAAGACATCAATACTAACTCAACGAATCATGCAACCCTACCTATTATATTCAAAAGGTGGTTTATGTTTGCCTCATAATTTGGGGCTTTCTTGTCTCCTAGCAGATGCTTCGCACTCCCTCTAAATACCTTTTCTAATGGTTGTCCACTTCTTGGTTCCCTCTTGTATTTTCTTGAATGGTTGTGGTGTTAGGAAAAAGGTGTCTCAACCTTTGATCTTTCCCATAGCCTTGATTTTTTTATATATTAAATGTTGTTAATTTTCTCACATTGTCTTTTGAGTTACAACTAGCAATTTCTTTTTTTGATGAGGAGTCAAGTTAGAAAGTTGATTTTACAGGTGGAGTTGTGCATGAAGAAGTTTTCTATTTACGTGTTGAGTTTTGATAGTTGATTTAGAAATGCCTAATTTGTGCATTGTAAGCTCTATAAATATTATTTTTTGCTTGAGGAGTTGTGAGAGGAGAGATTAAATTCATAGGGATTATGTTGCTAGATTTTCTCCAGATGGAACAAAATGTAAATATCCATGTAAAGGATTAGAGCTTGCAATTGTATTGTAATTGCGTATTTGGTTGCTGAATAATACAATGGATCTATGCTTTTGGAGTGTGGGGTTTTTTACCTAGAAGGGTTCTCCCCATGTAAATATTTCTGTTCATGTCTTATGTTCTTTCATGTTTAATAATTTTGTTTATTGAATCTATTTAATGCACATTGTTGAAACTGGCTAGTCTTGCAAGCTATAAAATTGCATGAGATTTCCTCTAAGGATTAATGGTGGGAAATAAACTATGTTTGATTTTGACATAGTAGTACGTGCATTTTGAGGTTCTCTGAAGAAACATACCTTACTGAAGGCACCTATTGATTTTAGATGCTTGTTTTGGGATGAATCAATTTCCCTTCAATTGGTATCATACCTTTCTTTTGGTATTTTATTTTTTCTTGCATGTGTAGGCTTGTGAGTTGCATGTACTTGCATGGACTCACATGTGGCTTGCATGTTGATGCATGTAAGAATCCCTAGTGTTTCTGGTTTTGGGTATTCCTTCTATTAAGATTTCTTAGCCTGGAAAGCTTGAGGAAGTATGAAGGAATCGACTGAAGATTAATCCTTTGGTGAGTGGAAGTTCTTTATTTTTTGTTTTAGTTTCATGAGACAACCCACAGCTTGAAGGATGGTGAAGATAGAGAAATAGAGTTGGTCATATTGAAATGATGTGATCTCAAGCTCCTAGTTGGCAGCGGAATAATCCTGATGCATGGGGTGGGATTTTTCACTTTGTGGTTGTGTTGCAACAAAGCTTTCATATTGGGTGTCTGTGTGAGAGGCTCCTTGGTGATATGGAGAAGCTTGGGTTGTTTTTTAGCAATGGAGTAATGTGCTTATGCTGGGTGCTTTTTCCTAGTATTGGAAGGCATTATTTTTTGCTACCCTGGTTGCATGCAGGCTATGGAGTTGATCATTGGATGATATGGAAGATTTTGCAATAACATGTCTCCCTCATGTGCATGTGCATGTTGGTGGTTGTGGAGTTGGCCTGAAATGAGCCTAGAGTTCTTGAACTTATTTTTCCTTTTATGGATGCTTTGTACTTGTATGGCTCAAATTCATGTTCCTTGGATTTGAAGGTTTTGTATATTTTCCTAAAAAAATATATGGTTATGCTCATATGTGACAATCCATTATTCTAGTTTAATAGTTATGGAATTTTTGTTTTAGACTTTTGAGTCTTCTAGATGTGAAGTGGGTTTGGATGCGCATGGGTGTTTTTAAAACATAGTAGTTTTGTAGGTTTTACATGGTCAAGAAAAACTTGTGGTTTTATGGAGCTGTAGTTAATCTATTTTCTAGACCTTAGCTTTTGGGGTGTTACTGGATGAGATAGTTGCATTTTTGCATGCATGCTTCGTGCATGGTGTGAGGAGGTGAGATGATTTATCTACATGGGAGTGTTGTATGTGATTAGTCACTCAACATTTTTGTGGTGATGCTTGGTGGATTCCTTGATTATGGTGCTCATTGTGGACATGATTGGAAAATCAGATCTAATCTTGATTTGGTGCTTGAGTCATGTTGTCTACATGGTTATTCTCTTTGAGATCTCAAATTTGCAGTTTCTAGTGTGATAGTGGGTTTGCATGTTACATTGATTGGATCTACGGGTTGTGCAATATTGTGGGCTGTCTTTACCTACATGTTTGCTATGGGATAACTTAGAAGTAGACTATCTATATCCAGGAGGTTTGATTCCATGTTGATGCAGACTTCTAGCTGGCCTTGTCTATGGTCACTTGTGCATTGGTGTGATTGCTTTGAGATGAGAGGATGGATGATATGAGAGTACCTAGATAGTCAGTGTTGGTGTCCTATAGCATGGTGTATTTCCTTGATTTGGAGATCTTGGTTTCACTTGGTGTGATCAATAATACAATTGTATATGTGTGGACCTGAATGATTTTCAGATTTGGGAGATGGTGTGTCATGTGCTTGGAAAGCTCGGTACCATGGTTCAGTGGGAGTTTTAGTAGTGACTATGTATTCATCACTATGTGGTGAATGATCTTCTTTAGTGATGCAGATGTTTCAGAGTTACTCTTAGATCTTGTTGCTGCAGAAGGGTTTCTTCACATTTGCATGTGAATACTATTTGAGGATGTGTAACATCTTAGAGCCATGGAGGACTCTTGTGGTCTTTGGGTTGAGGTGTTGGTGGTGCTTGATAGGTGATGTTGGTTTAGAGTTTGTTTGTTTTATGTCATGGTATACTCTTGATTGTACATTAGAGTTTTGACATTATGGTGCATTGCTCTTCAAACCATGGTATATTCACTTGGAGCATGGGATCTCCTAAGGGGGATGGTAAGATCATGATTTCATGATAAGATATTGATTCAAATGATTGGAGCTTTGATAGTAGTCTAGTGATTCTCTATATTTTGGGTGCAATGGTCATAGTATTGAGAACTTCATGATAGTGCAGTGATGCATTCAGAGTTTAGCATGAGATGATTATTTGTTGGTGCTCATGGATACATGGAGAATGAGGTGAGGCTATTTTTCTCTTGAGATGAGAGAAGTGTTGTTGAGATGGTTACTCTTGATGAGATTTCAGTAGAAAGTCTGAGGAGCCTACACCTTGGTTGGACGTGAGTTCAATAGAGACCTATGAGGAGATTACTCTTGGATGAGTCATGATGGCTTTCATATCTTGGAGGAGCATTCTCATTCTCCACTCTTGGTCTACTCGGTGACTTATCACTTGAGAGGTATTTCCCATTGGTTCTCTTAGGTGCTTTATGTTTTCTTTCATAAACATGGATCTTGAGCTACTATTAGATGGTTCTGGAGGATTTGTTGTGAGAGATGGATATCATGGTTATCTCCTTGGGTTTGAATTTTCATTTATGATGATTATAGGGGATGGTAGTGGGCTGATTTCCTGAGATGGGAAATGGAGTAGTTTGATCTTCTTTGAGAAGCTTACATCCATGTAGATACATGATGCATATGTTATGTTTGATCTCTTGAGGTTGAACGAGTTTGGATGCTGTTATGGATTTTATATTGGGGTTGTGAAGGAGATCTTACTTGACATAGTTGGCATTTAGATGTGTATGTAGAAGGGAATGCTACATGTTTATGATTTGCAAATTTTTCTCATTAGTCTACTTCTTCTTCCTATATGTTTGGATTCATATGACTTTAGATTTGAGATTTCTATGTGGAGCTATGGTGATCACTAGTTTGTGGTCATGTGTTGTCACTTGGTTGATGACATGGATGTTCTTGTATCTATTTCTTTTGTCAGATATGGAGAACATGGGAGAGCAGGTGGAAGATTGTTGAGAGAGATGTTTCTTGCAATAGTTGGTTGCAGGATTTGCAGATCTTTGTGGATGGTCCTTAGTACGACATGGTTACACTTTCTATGTACTATGATCAGTAGACTCGATATGCTTTTGATATTTTTAGATTCAACATTACCCATGCAGTGGGAGTTCCTGGATGGGTTTGGTCTTCTTCAACTGGTTGTCACATGGAGCTTGTATTTACAGTTGATGGGTTGGCTATGTAGGTGGCATGAGTTTGCTGATGTGGATACCTTTGAGGTATGGGTAATTGGATGGATTAACACTTGTTGTGGGTGCTATTTTTCAGTTGTGTGGGTTAGTCAGTTAGATGGGAGTAGTCAGTTTCTTGGTTGTTGTTCTAATTGATGTTCTATCTTATTTTCCAGAGGATGAATTCATGGTTGTGTTCAGGTTGTGGGATTTGAAGTTGATGTTGTTGATGCTTTTGTATAGCTTGTGAGCATAGTGGAGTGGTGGCAGTATCCTATAGCCTTTGCTATCAGTTTGATTTGATGATTGTGTTCTTTGGACTTGTGCTTATACACCATGGATTTTCCCTTTCCTTGGAGGATGGTAGGAACTATTTCTTGAGATGGTGAACATCTTGGATGTTATTGCAGGTGTCTTGGTTGGAGCACAAAATCATTGTTTGAGATTCTTGTGATTGCATGTATGGTTGTGATGATGTATTTTCATCAGTTGACTCTTAGCAGTTAAATCCTGTTACTTTCATGGACTCTTCAAAGGTGTTTGACAAGTGGGAGAATGTTAGGAAAAATAATCTCAACCTTTGATTTTTCCCATAGCATTGATTTTTCTATATATTTAATGTTGCTAATTTTCTCACATTGTCTTTTGAGTTACAACTTGCAGTTTCTTTTTCTGATGAGGAGTCAATTTGGAAAGTTGATTTTGCAAGTGGAGTTGTGCATGAAGAAGTTTTCTATTTACATGTTGAGTTTTGACAGTTTATTTAGAAATGTCTAATTTGTGCATTGTAAGCTCTGTAAATATGATTTTCTGCTTGAGGAGTTGTGAGAGGAGAGACTGAATTCACAGGGATTATGCTCTAAATTTTCTCTAGATGGAACACGATGTAAATCTCCATGTAAAGGCTTAGAGCCTACAATTGTATTGTAACTGTGTATTTGGTTGCTGAATAATACAATGGATCTATGCTTTTGGAGTGTGGGGTTTTTTTACCCGAAAGGGTTTTTCCCATGTAAATCTTTGTGTTCATGTCTTCTATTCTTTCATGTTTAATGATTCCATTTATTGAATTTTTTTAATGCATGTTGTTGAAACTGGCTGATCTTGATGTTCTAAAATTGCATGAGCTTTCCTCTAAGGATTAATGGTGGGAAATAAACTATGTCTGATTCCACTTTATGGCATAATAGTATGTGCATTTTGAGGTTCTCTGAAGAAACATATCTTACTAAAGGCACCTACTGATTTCAAATGCTCATTTTGGGATGAATCAATTTCCCTTCATGTGGAACATCTTGCATTTTTCTCGATATTGGAGTTGTTCATTTCTCTTTGAAGCATGGTTTTATCTCTTTAAGATGTCACAACCTCCTTAGAAATTTTCTCTAAGGTTAAAGGCTTTAAATTTTTGCTAGCCTTAACAAAAGGCATAACAATGTGACCTTGGAAGGGATCTTCCTTTTATTTTTGCAACTTAGGTTCTTTGTCCTTGCAAATTTACTTTGATATTATACCATTGGAACACTTTCCAACCTCTTGAACTTTACCATAAAATACCAAATAAACATGTTGAGGTTTTTCCATATATATCATCTATGGAATTGACCATACCTTATCAATTATTTCCAAGCCCCTTTCCAATATAGCCCTTCTTCGTCAACATCACATAATCAAATTCTTTAATACAACTCTCTTAACAACCAACAAGACTCTTGATAGAAGGAAGAAAATCAATGGTCTTTGGTACACACCTCTGTTTATGTTTGTGCATCTCTCATGAAGGACTTTTCCTTTCTCTTCACCCTTTAAACGTCTTCTTGTAATCTTGTTATCAACATATCCTTTTCTTGCAACTCTCATTGTCACATTTCCAATGCTCTTATGAAGAAATTTCATATGTTGTATAATTGAGTTTGTAATTCCTCATTTTCCTTTTGAAAATATTATAATAATTTCCTCAAACACTAATTTTCTAATTGAATCAACTAGTTATCTCTTTGGAGTTCTTCAAGCATTTCCTTCTTGGCCATTCTCATGGTGTGCTATTGCAATCACCAACTTGCACTTGGAAACAAAGCTAGGGAAAATAAATACACAAGATGATATGGTTAGTAACAAACTCAAATTCTCACCAACAACGGTACCCTAAAACCTACTTTGATGTCACTTTATCCATAAAAAAGGAAGATAATATTCATTCATCATTCATTATCATCAAATTCTCACTATCAGCTAGGTAAATCCCCTAATACACATAGCCCAACCTCTTCTAATGGTTACGACATATCATAACATGTGCATATTAAGGAAAACATGGAAAATATCATGAACCATATCAAGAAATTGATAACCTTAGAGAAACCCATCTTAGGAAAAACTCTAGCAAAATGTGAGCTACCAACTTTAAATAAATGTGTAATAGACACATATTGATGTTCCCAACTATGAGCATGGTAAAATTTATCTATCTACTTATATTATTCAAGACTACTGTGATAAATCCATCACCATGAATAAATATTTCAACTATTCCTATTACAATTGAAATATAGGCTTGTATCACCATGTGAATGAGATATGGACTCCAAAACCACCAAATTCAATGAAAATTGAACTAAAACCACTGTAGGAATGATAACTACCTCTCTAAAACTTTCTTACAAGCACATTCCTTCCCAAGACCTTCCTACACTAAGAAACAAAGACCAAATATTAGAAATGCAAGTTGAAAAACCAAAAACTCTTCATATTCCATGCTTTATCTATGCTATGATGAAATTGTTGCTCATGCTTGATTTATAATTGTGTTTTCATTGTGAAAGTTATGATTTTCTATGGGGATTGCATTTTCATTAGGGTGGTTATGCTTCTACCACTTGTACAAACCAATAAAATTTCTCAATTTGGTTTTGTGGAATGTTTTGAGATCTACAATTCAAATTCAAGTAATCTATGAGATGATACAAGACATCCCCCATAGTATTTTTATTAAGATATAATCCACTTTTTATGCACTATCTTTAATAGAGATGACTTCCTAGCTACAAGTGATGAAACAACCTCTTTCCATTCAAATGAAAAATTTTGACATCCAATTTTTGGATCATGTTGCCCTCAAAGTAGTTGAAGTAGTTGGCCTAACTAGGAATGTAGGTGCTAACATGATTAATTTAGCTATAATTAAGAGGTAATGGTTCATTATTTTTTGCACCATATATATGTAAAATCCATTCTTATTATGTGGCTTTGGGAGGTAGTCGCTTACTATGGCTCTATTTTTGGAGTGATATTTAACAATATTGTATTCATTTGTTTCATATTGTATCAATTTATTTTATTATAATCTATTACTGAATTATTATTTTGTTGGTGCATTGAAAAAAAAAATTGGTTCTTCCTACATTTTTTGCACCAAGAAAATTAGGATTTTTTTTTACATTTAGGTGTTATCTTTTTCTCATGATAGTAATCATGGGATTTGTCTCAAAAACATGGTATAGATAATTCAAAGTTGAAACCATATAGTTTTTGACCCTTAACTAGTGATTGCAAGAGTTTTAATTTTTTTTTGGTTGTGGGCCATAATATCATCAATTTCAGGTCGTCAAAGTAATCACACACTAATACAACTTTCTAATAAGCCTTTTGGGCTTTTTCCAACTTGGATTGTTGGCAAGAAAGAGAAACAGTTAAGACACCACAAAGCAAATCATACCACATCTTTCCAAAAAGAGCTTCTAGACCATAAGATTCAAAAGACAACATCTAGGGTAGGGATAGGATAGATGGGTCATGTCCCATCCCGTAAATATATGTATAGGAAAAGATATGAATAAAAAAAGGGGGAAAAAGGATATACAAGTGTGTATATGAAATTATATGTAAGAAGAGATATGTATAAGAATGTATTTATGAGAGAACATATGTAAGAAGAGAAAGATATACAAAGTATAGGGGAAGATATATGAATGCACACCTTTGATATAAATAATAGAATGATACCAAAATTCTATATGCATGATTTTATCTGACATTCTATGAATCTATAATTGATTAGCTAATCCTTTGTCTGAATCAAACCATTACTCCATTTATATGATTAAGTTTTGGGTATAAACTACAACACTTAGAAAGTACTTGGGGCTCAAAACTCTGGTTTGTGTTTCCATAGTTTCTTGGTAACATTGGTTCTGTTTTCGAGACCTTGGTTAGGTTATATAAAGGACAGTAATACCCAAAATTTTAATTTTAAATCATACACAGGAAAATGAAGAAAAAAAAAGGAAGATATGGAAGCTTGTGAAACTATTCTCTTAGTGCTTACCCTGTGAGAGGGGGTTAGGCACCAAGGGGATGGACAATGGAGAAGGGGGAGGGATTCTAAAAGAGGTCCTTGAAAAGATGTGAGCAATGAGAAAAGATCAAATAACTAACATGGGAAATAATAAAAAGGAATAATGTAATCCCAAATCAAACTCACCCATGGAAAAAGGAGATAAGAAGACAATAAGATAGGTTAGAGAGAAAATTGAGTAAGCAAGAAAAGTGAACATGACAAGCCCAAATGAAGAAGAAATAAGACAAAACTAGATTATTGAAAGATAAGAAAGACACCACAAAAAGGATGGAAATTGTGGAGAAAATAAGAATTGAACATGCCAATGAGGGTGCTGCTGAGCATGCCAAAGTCAGTGTTGCCAAAGGAAAAGAGAATGAAAATAACGAAGAAGAATGGAAGATCCAGGATAAATAAAATTTATGTTGGGAAAAAGTAAGATAAATCATAACCAATTTAAAGAGGAACATTTATGACTATGAAGAATCTAGAAGGTTGTTGTTGAGACCCTACAATAATACAAAAACACCACTCCCACCACAACCATCTAAAATTCCTACAATAAGACCAGATCTATCAAATTTAACCATTAACTTGAATGATAGATTTACTGATTTTTTTAAAACTCCAAAGAAGGCTCTATTTGTCTAAGAGGAATATTTAGAAGAGTTAGTCAATAGAAGTATAAGGAAACTAAAGGAAGAAGAAGTAAGGAAAGGTAAAGAGATCAGACTAAATTTGGGTAAGGAATTATGTTCAAGAACAAATAAAATGTCATTAACAAATAAGAAAGTGAAATGAAATCTTGAGGAGTCACAACCCCTCGACGAAGACCTATCCACTAAGCCATATAAGAGTAGAAGAATTTTGGAAGAAATATTGTAAGGTAAAGGGAAAAAAGAGAAAAAAGAATAAAAGTAGATTGGGAAGAGATACTTGGAAAATATTACTGACATAAAGTTAGAGATAAGGGTAGAGAGTAGAATTCCTATACAGTTAGGAAAGTAAATAAAGAAAAGGAATAAAGGAATAGTCTACAAATCCAAAAACTTAAATTAGGGAGAAGTAAGAATAATATGGAAGATTCATCAATTAAAATCCAAGTATTTGGAAGAGATATGACAGAGGCTGTGGAACATATATTCCTATTGAAATCTTTGTGGGAAATACAATACATTGATGAGGATAAACCAAATTTATTAGACTTTGTATCTTCTTTTTTTTAAAAGGGGTAAACGCTTTTGACCCAGAGCTATGAACCGGTGAGGTCATAAACAGGGGAACTCATCCCCAATTTAAACATTCAACAATTACACCCCATTGGGGTTTGAACTTTGATGGCAAGAACAACACCACAACAACTTAACCATCATACTATGTCGCTATTGGTATTAGATTTCGTATCTTCACTAAGGAAGGAAGTATTGGATTGGAACAAAAAGACCTACCCGAAACGTGGGAAAAGTTGGAATGAAGTAAAACAAGACTTCTTGGAAAATTTTGACACTTTGGATATCCCTACAGAGAGTGTTAGAAAAATGAAGGACCTCGTAAAAGGAGAGGAAGAATTGCTGAAGGCTTATGACAAAAGATTTAAGGATGTATACCACAAATTGGAGGAACCTCTAACAAAGCGACAAAATATTGAATGACTCATCTCTAGACAATAGAAAGATATACGGGCAACATTAGATGGAAGAATATTTAATACTTATAAAAAATTGATCACAATGGGATACCGCATAGAAGCCTAGACATGGTGTAGACCTCAGAAAGATGACATCAAAGAGAATCTTGAGAAATTGCAAATATTGGTGGGTGATCCCACAATACTGGTTTACAATTTTTGGCCAAATTGGATATTGAACTGATTTTTTCTAACTAAATCTTTACTTTCAGACACCTATAGCGGCTAAACCACGAGGAATTTGATGATGATGCAAACTAGTGATTTCTGAAATTTTGTCTGTAGATTCTAAATATATTTTTTTCAAAATTTTTGGAATCATATTGCACTTCATTTTCCATCTCCTTTGAAAAACTTTTTTTTTTCAAAAAACTCCATTTTTAAGGAGTGATTCTCACCGTATAACACAACTTTTTTTCCATGAAGGATGAAATTCTAATTTTTTCAAATTTAGATTTGTAACTACGATATCTAGTGCTTCCAATTGGTTTCATAGTGTTTTATTGAATATTTTTTCCTTAATCAAGTTTCAAAGTTAAACCAATTACAATTCAAACATAAGCAAACCGTATAACACAAAACTCTTTTTGTATGTATCAAAATTCAATTTTTATTTTTTTGTTGGATCAAGGACTTCAAAATCTAGTGCACTTATATTTTCCAAAATATTTTTTTGATAATCTTCTATTTTTCCACATGTGTAGAACAAAGAGCTTGATTTTTGTTGAAAAACCTACATTCACAAGAAATAAAAAATAAATATAATAATAAGATTAAATTTATTTAAAATTATACTTTTTTGGGAAGCTTATAATAAGGACTACATACTTAAATTTTTTTTTTTTAAATGAATTCATTTGATCCCCCAAAAGGTAAATCAAAAGTGGTTTTTTATCAGCATTTTGATAGGTGTAAAGGAGACTCTGTTAAAGGTATGGTTTAAAACTAGCAGGGTTCTATCTAAGGGGGTTTGATATAAGGTGGTTTGATCAAACCCTCTTCAATTGGAATCCTTCAAATGGAACTTTTTAAGGCTTAAATCATTATATTTTCTAAAAATATGTGATTTTAGCAAAAATCAAAATCTCCCAGAAATTGTAAACTAGCGTTGTGGGATCACCCTGGTAGAGAAAATAACCATACAAAATGGAATTTTGGCAAGAGTCCAAAAGAAAATAAGGATACAAATATTTGGTGAAAATATTGTTCAAGAGAAGGTAATCTCTAGAACGATTTCCTTAAAGTCCAAGGAGAAAGAACCACAACAACATTACATGTAGAATTTAAAATAGTATTGACTAAAATAAATACATTATACCTTGGAACTTGTCAAGAATGGGATAATCACTTCATTGAGGATTTCCTTGCAAACCAATTTCAAATCCCAAATACAACTAGTCATCCTAATCCAAGATTCCATATGAACTACAACTGTGACACAAACATGGATATAAAAATGGCATATGTTAAAGGACTTGCAAAAGGCCCTTTATATGACGTAGGTTACAAACAACAACCTTGGAGAGATAATTGAAGTGCTTATGCATTACAGAATAACCAACCACATGATTACATGGGAGATAATAAATAATCAAACAATAGAGGAGGGAGAGGATGGAGGAGAAACAACTTCCAAAGAAGTGATACTACATGTTATTGCAGAAAGATAGGCCATTATGCTACAAAGTGTTGGGTAGAAAAGAAAAGGAAATGTCTATTTTGCAGAGATTATTCTCATAACATATTTAGATGTGATAAAGCACAACAATATTATCAAAATACAACACAATCCAGAAGTGATGACTTGCAAGACCATAAAAGAGCCAGGGTAATTAGAAGAATACCAACACAAGAAGTTAAAATTTGTCAAAGGTGGGATCAATGATCATCCAATACATCGAAAGAAGAATATTCTGGTGAAGAACAACAATTGTAGATTAAGAAAAAGAAGAAATATGGAACTAAGAAAAATAAGGTTACAATACTGACTAGACAAGGAAAAGATACTATAAAGAATAAACAAAAAGAAATTGAAGAAGTTAGCAAAGAATCAGACTCAAAAGAAGAGGAATATGATTACTTATAACTAAGCAAACAATGACATGATAAGATAGTAGAGAGAAAAAAAAAATATTATACAACAAAAAAAGGATGACATAGCCTATTTCTCAAAAGAAGTAATGATGCTAAAGAATTTAGCCTCTTTGGCCTAGCAAGAGGACCTCCTAATCAAACTAAAACAACAAGGAAAATATTGAAATAAACAGAAACAAGTCCATCAACTTACAAAATACTAGAACTAGAAGAATGACTCTCTTTTAATCGCCACACATCTTCATAATACTAAGGTAAAACATGTGATGGTAGATCTAGGTACTGACCTAAACATTATTCCAGTAACAACTTGGGAGAGGTTGGGCAGACCCAAGCTAATTAGAACACTAATGAACATCAATTTAGAAGATGGATCTGGCATGGAGACCTTAGGAAAATGGAATAATGTGGAAATAAAATCAAAGGACTTAAACAAATTTTTGATTTTGATGTCGTTGAGATGAACCATTTAACACTTTTAGAGCATTACTAGGCTTAAGATGGTTTGTCATTTCTAATGGGATAGTAGACTAAAAAAAGGAGATATGTTTGGTAGATGGCAATAAGATAGTCCATATTCCACTAGGAGGGATGAAAGACAAAAATTATATAGAAGAAAGGAGAGTATGGCCAATCTATTCCATTTCCAAGACCTTTGCTACCACATTACCACAACACAAAATATATGGATTCGGAAGGGTATTCATGGTACAAAGCTGCTTAACCACTACATTTGAAAAAGATCAATCAACATGAATATAAAATAAAAAACATATTAATCACATCCAAAGGGGAATCACATATCAAACTACCAAGGTTTTCTGGAGTAGGATATGTAAAGGAATATATAGTAGACATGGAGAAAACATTCCACAGTGAATCAACAAGGATTATTTCCCTTCAAGACACCCTAGTATGTAATGTCGCTTGCTGGTGGCATACACACAAACATACTATTCCCACATGGAATTCTTTCCAAATCTTAATCAAGGCACAATACCTTCAAGAAGAAGGTGAATACAACCTAATCCCCAAATATGAAGTAGTCAATACCCCAGAGGATCATATTCAAAATTGCATCAACACATAGAAAGGAGATAGAGAATATGACCACCACCTCTATATTAAACTATGTTATTAGACCCTCACACTGATAGTACAAAATTGGTACATATTAATCAGGAAAGAAGAGGAGAAACTAAGGACTAGAGGGAACTCCAACATGACTTCATCCACACATTTTCCTTTTGGGATGAAAATGAACAAATATGTATCACATTAAGAAGAATTAAGGAAGTTATCTTCAAACCAGTTCTAGAGGACACCCATTCTCAACAACTACAAAACCCACCACATTAAAGCTAAGGAATCTGGAAGCTAGTTGAATGGATGTATACACAAACACAATTGGTACAAAACCGATGCTATAAAATACAAAAGAATGAAGAAGAATCAGACCCAAAAATTGAGATCATGGTGGAAGAAGGAGAAAGGGAAATAAAAATCAACAAGGATTATAAAGATCAATATTATATCTAATCCTCCAATTAAGAGAAGAAAATATAGCCCTTGGGGAAAATCTTAAAATGGAAAAAAAAAGCGATTATTGGGAAGAAACAATTATGGCACCAATCATTGAATTATTGTTAGAATATGAAGAACTATTCCCATGAACATTCACATAAATGAAAGGAATAAAACGAGTAATAAAAATTCAGCTAAAAGAGGCAACCAAACCACACCAAGAAAGACCTTATTTCCTTAACCCTAACATGAAGAAAATAGTCAAAACATAAATAGATAAAATGTTAGCAACATGGAATATTAAACTGGTGGAATATTTTGAATGGATTAGCCCATGGTATTACAAAATAAAAAGACATGAGAAATCCAGATATGTGTTAACTTTCAAGAACTTAACAAATCATGTATTCACAATCCCTTTCCTACTCCTTTCATCGAGGAAATACTCGAATTCATCGTAGGGAGAGAAATCTATTCATTCATCGATGGGTTTTTTGAATACCACCAAGTCTGGATTAAGGAAGAAGACCAACCTAAAACAACATTCTCTATAGAATGGGGATTGTTCATGTATACTGTAATGCCATTTGGATTGAAAATACTCCAACAATCTTTAGCAAAATTATGGTAAATACATTTAAGGGTTTTATCCATGACTTCTTAAAAGTATATCTAGATGATTGGATTGTGTATGGATTAGTCAGTAACCACATTCAATCACTTTGAACCATGCTCGAAAAATGTAGAAGTATGCAAATATCCCTGAATATTAAAAAATGAATTTTTGTAGTACCCTTTGGCACATTACTAGAGTACATCATATGCAAAGAGGGAGTGATGATGGATCTAATGAAAATTACCTTAATATTGACATTACCCCCACTCAAAATAACGCTAGAGATTAAGACATTCCTAGACGATACCAGATATCACATAAAATTCATCAAGGGATATGCCACCTTAGCAACCCATTTAGAATAACTTCTCAAAAAGAAAACCAATAAAGTTATCACATGGATCGAACAATGTCAACAATCATTTGACGCATTAAAAAAAAAAGCAGAAGCTCATATCCTTATATTTTGACATTGGTCAGTACCTTTTCATGTCTATGTAGTGTTAGAACACAATGATCTACTATGAGGGGGGTGAATCAGTAGATATAAATTTTTTTAGACTTGACAACCTATTTGTAGATTCAACCCTATAATCCAAATGTGTAGACTAAAATATAAACCAATATAACAATCACATGCACATAAAGCAACAACTCATAACACCAAATATACGTGGAAAACCCAAGATGAGAAAAACCTCGGTGAGAAATGATGCTAGGATCTATTGTCCTAATCTAGCCTCACAAGCATTTAAGTTTACTTACAAGTTTTAAGGGCTAAAACCCTAAGGAAGCTTCAACTCCCTATTTTAGAAGCAACAACTTCAAAGATGCTACAACACCCTAATCTGAGCAACAACTTAGTGCAAATGGAGGCTACAACCTCTTACAAAATTATAAGTTTAAATGTCCATATAAGTGGTTCTACATAAACCTAAGATGCATCAATACATGCAATACAATGTTGCACTTATTGCAACTTACATTTTGTTGTTGTAGCTGGACTCTCAACAACACATACTTCTATTCTTCAATCTCCTTTTCTTTGCACTCTCTTCTCTACCATATTCTCAACTATACATCTCTCTGTTCAGCACTCTGTGCACTCGTAGACTCTTCACACTTCTCCTCACATCTAGATTTGACATATCACACACGGCTACAACAACACTTCTACAACTTTCCAAATTATCTTTTCTCATCGACTTGTATTCAATTCCTCGAGATTCTCACACATGATCAGACCTTCTTAAATCTTCTGATAGGGTTTCCTTAGCTTGCAAACTTCAGCATCAAGCTACCTCTGCATTGAGCCACATAACATTTATTTTTGATACAGGGAATTTTTCTTTGTTCTCTCTATCAAACCCTAAAATATGATTATGCATTTAATGCTCTCTTTTGATCCTTCAATCTGATTTTGATCTCAATCACTTTTGCAATCTGTTTCGCCATCTTCAAGATCAAATCTTCATATTTTGGTTGTTGAGGAAATTAGACAAATTAATTCTATCTCTTGTGTTGGTTTGCAATCATAACCCCTATTCACATAGACCAGACCATTGTAGTTCTCCGCTTTTGAATTATGGCCGTTGATCTTCTCCTTTCATGCCATGAACCTTAGATCCTTGTTCTCTGTCATGCCTTTAAATCCTAACCATTGGATAAGTGGTCGTTTAAATCCCCATAGTCGATCTTGTAGTATTCCCTTAACATCATGTATTGCTTTGTCGAAGATACATTCACTAAAGTATCATCAAATTTCACCTTTCTCTTTGATATGAATCACCTTCATGTACATGGGCCCACATGCCATTTGTCCTCCATGTCATCACCACATAATTCATAACAACGATGTGAATTAGTATATCGAGCAATCACTCTTCTACCTGTTCTTCTCTGTCACAATCCATCATCGTCACCATCCTATCGGGTCCCACTTTGCTTTTCACCTTATCACCTTGTCAAAGAGACATGCATCAAATTCCTGCCGAACTATCGATGTCTCACTGACAAAATGGACATCAAATTGTTAAGGAGACATCCTTCAATGTCCAACTAACATCACTCTGTCTGACCGATGTGAAGGTCATCGGGTTGTCGAGGAGACATTCAATCCACTCTCATCAATATGGTATTGTCACGCCGATACCATTTGCTACTACAAACAAGTGGTCCCCACACCATTGTGTCACCACATGTCACCATCCAATATCTCTTTTTCCCACGTGTCCTTCTATCATTTTTTCTCTGACTGTATCATCAATGCGTGTCAACCTTACTGGGTCCTGTAGTCAGCATCGCCTTCCCATCGCCATGTCAGAGAGACATTGACAAAGGTCTCACGGACGCCATACAGTCTCATCGACAACACTTCGATACTCCTTATCACTCCATCGAGGAGACTTCTCCCAGACTCTTGTTGATACATCAATGTCTCACCGATAAGATAGCTATTGATCTTTCGAAGAGACATGGAAGAAACTCTTCCTAACACTGTATTGTCTCATCGATAAATCTCCATAGTTCTACCATCGCTATGTCGAAGAGACATTGTCCATTCTCTCGCCGACCACACACTGTCATGCCAACAAGAAGAAAATTGACCCATTGAAGAGAAATCTCCCATTCTCTCGCCGATTACACATGGTCACTCTGAAAAATTTCTCCTTACTCCTTATCGCTCCATCGATAAGTCACTAAAAATCTAAACTTCAGAACCTCTAGTGAAGGCTGTGAACTTTTGTAAACCTGTGACATGCCAACATACATGATCATTGGGCCGTCGAAGAGGCTCTGATGCAAGTCCCACCGACAAGTTCTTGTCATGCTGATGAACCTTCATCGAGCCGTAGATGAGACTTCTGCTTGACTCCCGTTGACATTGAATTTTCTCGCCGATCTGCTAGAGATTTATAACCTGAAGCGGTAGGCAGAGGGGTTCGTCAACCTCATGACTTCAATGAAATAGGTGATAACTTATGTGACCGGTTACCTGTTGTTGACAGTCAACACTAAAATAGAACTTTTGTGAATGCCATGACTGTAATTTCTGCACATGTAGGGTTTAATTGATAAACCCTAGACTGAGAGCATGAACAAATGAATGCTAACATCTCCATTGACATCAAGACTTGCAAAATACCTTTCTAGAAATATCTCGAGAAACCCAGATCGAATCTTCCATCAAATTCACTACTCTCACACTCATCCTTTTTCATCATGCCTATGATCTCCTTTGCCAAATTTTCCTTTTTGACATCAGTGACAACTATATGCCAAAAATCTCCCCTTTGGCATTGATGGAAAAATCTATCTGCTCAACCTAAGTACCACCGAAGCTCTGCACCAATTTTATTATTCACTTGTAATGCAATAACTCCCCCTATGACATACATCTCTTCTCTTCTCAACAAGCTTCTGTTTTGCATCACATTTCTCCCCCTTTGACATCAATGGAAAAGGGTACACTCCCCCTGAGGAAATGCACCAATTTTGACAAACTCTACAACTATCAAGTCGTTAGAAATTTGTAAAACAAGATTTTACATGACTTGATCACACTATTCTTAACCAGGGTTGAATAAATGATCAATGAAGCTCCCCCTGGATATATGCCCTATCACTAGAGTTTAGTGATATGTGGTGGGAGAAACTACTCCCAGCTTCTGCCTCAAGTATTCAAACTGCTTGGTAGGAAGAGGCTTGGTAAATATGCAGCCACTTGTTCCTTGGTAGGAACATACTCCATGCTTGACTTCCTTATCTGCAACCTTTTCTCTGATGAAGTGATACTTGATTGATATATGCTTTGTTTTGGAGTGCATCACTAGATTCTTTGAGATATTAATGGCACTTGAATTGTCACAAAGAATCGAGATAGGCTCATTGTACTCTACCTTGATGTCCTTTAATGTTTGCTTCATCCATAAGACTTGAGTGCAACATGTAGTTGTTGCAACATATTTTGCTTCTATTGTAGAAAGAGTGACAAACTCTTGCTTTTTACTCATCTAGGAAACTAATCTATTGCCAGAAAAGGCTCCTCCAGCGTACTTGTTCTATCATCCACATGCCATAGAATAGTAGGGGCCACCCCCTTTCTTAGTTGCCCAGCTGTATATAGTATAGTGGGCCGTCGGTCGATTCGCCATAGCTCTGCCCGGGAGGCCTATCTAGCCTATCCATATATGGGGATGGATGGTTGTTATGGCTATAGCTCTGCCCGGTTATAGTTATAGCTCTGCCCGGGAGGCCTATCTAGCCTATCTATGTATGGGGCATTTGACCAACCAACCTTGTCCAACCAGCCGACTATTCTATCACATATAGAATACAATTCTATCCCAACCTCTACTCTATTCTATATGGAATAGAGTGGAGTGGAGATAGGGAGGGGCCCTCCAGATAGATAGGGATTTATGCTCTCTCCCGGAACCGGGTGGGAGGAATAGTGCCGTTGCGGGGAGGGAGGGAATTTTAGTTCGGCCTACTCTACTATATACAGCTGGGGGAGCCCCTATCTATACCCGATCTAGATCCAAATCTACTATGGGGTGGGGGGTGGGCCCCCTATATATGGTGCTCTCTCCCGGAACTTAACCCCCACCCAGCAGTTCTGGAGGGTTGGGAATTTTGGTCGGCCTACCCTACTATATACAGCTGGGGGAGAGGGCGGCTCGGCACTCCCCCGACGTAGTTCATGATACGACTGATGACTGATGATGGATCAAAGTGGTAGTTGTCAATAATAGCCAACTATAGTCTCCCACCCAACCCGGCTTTTATAGTTCTAAGGTGGGAGGAAGGTTAGGGTTGGGGTTGGCGGAAGGTTGTGCTGTTTTCCACTGACCTGACACCTGCTGATTGATCTCCCTCGGTCCGAGCTGACTTCAGTTAGGCTTTCGTCAGTGTAAGCTCCATCCGACACGATAGTTAGTTGCCCCGAAGCCCCTCCTCGACTACGGAGCCCCCGCTTCCACAATAATCCCCACCCAACACCATAATCTACAATATTGAAGGGGGGTGGGGGGGGGCCTCCCACCCACCCCGGGGGCCCAACCCCTTATCTCTCTATTCTATGGGGGCCCTATCTAGATATGGGTCGCTCGACCGACAACTCTCTCTAGTTCCTACCCAATCTGCATCTATGTATGCTATTAAAGTGAAATATTTGCATTTGGGATACCATAAGCCATAGTCAGCAATACTTTTGATGTATCTAAAGATTCTCTTGACTGCATTGACATGCGATTCTTTAGGTTCTTCCTGAAACCTGGCTAACATACAAACCGCTTGCATTATATCAGGCCTAGATGCAGTTAAGTATAGTAGACTTCCAATCATAGATTTGTATGTAGTCTGATTTGCATTAGGCGACTCATCAATTTTTCTGAATTTGCAACCAGTAATCATGGGAGTATTGATTGGTCTACAATCTTGCCAAACTTTTTAAGCATTTCTTTTGCATACTTGGTTTGTGATATAAATATACCTTTATTAGTTTGTGTAATTTGCAAACTGAGAAAAAAATTGAGTTCTCCTAGCATGGACATTTCAAACTCATCTTGCATGTTTGTAGCAAATATTTTGCACATTACATCACTGCTACCACCAAATATAATATCGTCTACATATACTACAACAACGATCATATACTCACTTTCAGATTTGAGATACATATTGCTATCATCACAACCTTTCTTGAATCCTTGTTGTTGTAGATATTGATCCAGTCTTGAATACCAAGACCTTGGTGCTTGCTACAGACCATACAATGCTTTTCTCAATTTGCAGACATAATCATCATTCTCTGATAGCTGAAAACCTTTTGGCTGCTCAATATACACTCCCTCTTCAAGGTTTCCATTTAGAAATGCAGATTTGACATCCATTTGATATAATTTAAAACCTTTATACACAAAAAATGAAAGAAACATTCTTATTGCTTCTAACCTTGCAACAGGGGAAAATGTTTCTTGAAAATCAATCCCTTCTACTTGTGCATATCCTTTGCACACTAATATTTCTTTGTTCCTAACCACTGATGCATCTTCATTCAACTTATTTTTGAATACCCATTTTGTGCCTATTACATTCTTGCTTGATGGTCTAGGAACCAATTCCAAAGTTTTGTTCTTTTCAATCTGATTGAGTTACTCTTCCATTGCTTTTAACCAGCTTTCATCCTTAGTGGCTTCATCAAAGCTTTTTGGTTCAATCTGAGACAAGAGAGAAAATTTCACTTGTTCCTTGTTCTTTGCAAGTATTCTTCTAGTCTGCACACCTTTATTCTTGTCACCAATTATTTGATCTACAGGATGATCTCTTTGCACATATTTTGCAGGAGCACGTTCAACCTCTTGCTCATTCTCTTCTTCTTCTTCTTGTTCTTGTTCTGCTGCACCTATATCCTCATCATCTAATTCTCTTTGAATATTTTTTCTACCAGGCTTACCTTGATTTGCACTTTCATCAACCCTGACATGTATACTCTCTACAATTCTATGCAATCTCTTATTATAACACTTATAAGCTTTGCTTTGGCTGGAATACCCCAAAAATATCCCTTCATCACATCTTGACACAAAAATTCCTAAATTTTCATCTTCTCTCTTGATATAGCATTTATTGCAAAATACTTTGAAATGCTTGACTGATGTGGGCCTACCAAACCACAATTCATATGGTGTTCTACCACTGTTAAATCTTATAAGTGCTTTGTTCTAAATGTATACAACAGTTTGTACTGCTTCTTTCCAAAATGTATTTTCCAAGTTTTCCTCATTCAACATGGCTCTAGCCATCTCCTTCACAATTCTGTTTCTTCTCTCTACCACACCATTTTGTTGTGGTGTTCTTAGAGCTGAATACTAGCATTTGATTCCATGATCTTCACATTCCATGAATTCACTTGACATAAATTCTCCACCTTTGTCTGACCTGAGACATTTGATTCTTCTCCCAGTCTCATTTTCTACCAGCTTCTTATACCTTCAAATGCTTCAAATACCTCAACCTTCTCCTTCAAAAATGTGACATATGCCATTTTGGTATAATCATCAATTAGCAACATGAAATATCTTTCTCCTTGAAACTCCCTTGTCCCCATTGGATCACATAGATTAGTATGAATTATCTCCAAGGGTTTCATAGTAGAATAATCCTTTGTAGGAAACTTGAACTTTGTTTGCTTTCCTTGCTAGCATCCTTTGCAAATTATATTTTCAGGCTTTACAATCTTAGGCATATTTCTTACCAGACCTTTTGAACTTATCTTTACCAAATTGTCAAAGTTTACATGTCTTAATCTTTTATGCCACAACCAACTCTCATCTACTTGGGTAATTAGACACATTTGGCCTTCCACTTCACATAGATTATAGAGATTACTATCAGTCCTTATCCCTTGAGCAATTGTTTTACCATTCATTCTTATCTTGCATCCATTTGAATCAAATACAAATTTGTATCCATTTTCACACATTTGGCTGACACTAAGAAGATTATGTTTTAGAACTTCAACATAGAGCATGTCTTTAGTTTTTTTCTTCCCATCTACGCTCAAAATTCCTTTACCATGAATATTAACAACAATATTATCACCTAAGCTTACTGAACCTCTTTTTCTCATTTCAAGTTTAATGATTTTTTTCTTATCTCCAGTCATGTGCTTGGAGAAGCCACTATCAATTATCCATAAATCTTGTTCCTTTGCCTGCAATGTTGTTTGGGAAATCATAGACTAAGTAGAATTTTTATTTTTCTCCTTCCATACCTTCTTAGGTTTATTTTCAACTTTTTCTTCCTTTTTCTCAAGGACCTTAGTTTTCTTTTCATCTTTGGGAGGTATGTTTTTCTTTTTCTCAGAATGAGCATTTGGTATACAAATTTTGCTCTACAATTTCTAGCTATATGACCAAAATTATTGCAATTGAAACTAACTATATTCATATCAGCTAAAGGAGCAAATGGATTTTTGCTTATGAAATTTGTATTTCTCCTTGGAATGGCTTTACACTCTCTAGCCCTATGACCAATTTTTTTACAAGTTTAACAATACCCATTAAAGTATGATGAGTACCTGGTCATGGAGTTTCCTTCTACTAGATAAAAAGATCTTCTTTGTCTAGGTCTCCTTGGATAGTATACTCTTGTGAAACCATCATTGTCTGTTCTCTTAGTATTCTACTTCTTTTGGTGATCAGGAATTGGCCTGTTAACTTTCTTGTCTTCAATTGGTTCGTTCTCTTTAATATATTTCTCAGTTGTAGTTGACTTATTTTCATCTTTAGAAGCTTCTCCTTTGTCAGATTTTGTACCATTGGGGACTGATTTTTCTTCTAATCTAAATCTTTCGTAGAGCTTTGTAGAAGAATCAACAAATGAACTTTTTCCTTTTTCAAGTCCAAGACCTGATTTCTCCTTGTTGGATGGCTTTTGTGTACTAAAAAAATCATCAAGAATGTTAGTACCACTTTTTTTATTTTATACCCTTATTGATCTGCTCATTGGCCTTCTCCAATTATTTTCTTAAAGCAACTATTTCTGCTTCAAGTTTCATGCACCTATCCATCTTAGATTGTAGTTTAGACTTCATAACATCTTCTACTCTTTTGAACTCTTCTACCTGCAGTTTTAGATTTACCACCAAATTATTTGATTCCTCAAGTTCTTGAGTTAGCTTATCATTCTCCTTTTGAGCATTCTTTTTTAGTTTCTTATTTTCCTTCTTAAGATCATCATATTTATCTCTTAACTCATCAAGGTCTTCAAGAGTACTAATTAATTCTTCCTCAAGATCAACAACCACTTCCTCTTCTTCTTCATGTAAGTCCTCAACCTGTGCACCTTTTTGAGCCTTAATTTCTTTAGCCATAAATATAAATTCTCTTCTATTTTCTCTCATTACAAGGGCAAGGTCTTGATCCTCTTTTGAACTATCACTAGCATCAGATCCTTCACTTTCTTCATTGAAACTCTTCTTCTTCTTTCCAAAATTCTTCCTTTTTGGATAAACCGTTTTCTTCCTTTTGTTATCTTCTTATTGCTTGAAGCTATCCTCTTTATTATGGACACTTTGAAGCAAAATGACCTATTATGCTACAATTGAAACACTTGAGAGGGAGCTTACCTTTATATTTTCCAGATCCTCTCCTTAGTATTCTTATGAAGTTTGCTTCTTCCTCATCAGTTTCTTCATAATCAGATGCAATGAGAGTAACCTTGTTTTTCTTATCAGCTTCATCTTTTCCTTTCTTGACAACCTTAAATGTAGCTTCTCTCCTAGATGACTCAGCATCTAGCATTCTCATCTCATATGCATTAATTACGCTATGCACCTCATCAAGAGTGAGTTTATCAATTTCTCTTCCTTCTTCGATAGCAAAAATATTGGAGTCATAGTTAGTTGTCATAGACCTGAGAGCTTTCAACACAACATCTTCTTCTTTTAGATCTACATCATATCCTTTGATGGTATTTACCACATAATCAACTCTCTGAAGATAGTCTACAATCTTCTCTTCTTCAGTCATCTTCAAGCCTTCAATTTTTTCTCTCAACACTCGTAACTTTTCCAACTTCACTTTGGTGTCACCTTCATAGATCTTCTTCAATTTTCCCAGACATCATAAGCAGTTTTACAATGCATAACTTTTCTATGCACAAAATTAGACAAATTGTTCATAATAATAAACCAAGCTTTCTTATTTTCCTCATGAATCTTCTTTCCTGTAGGACGAGTAGGAATAGTAGCAGGAATAGTATATTGGGTCTCGAAAGACACCCAAACTTCAGTTCCAAGAGAAAATAAGTATCCTTCCATTAATGAGCTCCACTTAGCATAGTTTGTTCTATCAAACCTAGGTGGCTTGTTTGAACCTTCCTGAAATGCCATTGTGTTCACCTATCCATGATCTACCCGAGCTGGTTAAGCTCCTTCTAGGGAACCTAGTGCTCTGATACCAATTGTTAGAACAACATGATCTACTAAGAGGGGGTGAATCAATAGATATAAAAAAAATTAGACTTGACAACCTATTTGCAAATTCAACCCTATAATCCAAATGTGTAGACTAAAATATAAACCAATATAACAATCACATGCACATAAAGCAACAATTCATAACACCAGATATACATGGAAAACCCAAGATGGGAAAATCCATAGTGATAAATGCTGCTAGGATCTATTGTCCTACTCCACCCTCACAAGAATCTAAGTTCAGTTACAAGTTTTAAGGGCTACAACCCCAAGGAAGATTCAACTCACTGTTTTAGAAGCAACAACTTCAAGGATGCTACAACACCCTAATTTGAGCAAAAAATCAGTGCAAATGGAGGCTACAACCTCTTATATAATTACAAGTTTAAATGTGCATATAAGTTGTTCTACATAAACTTGAGGTGCATCAATACATGCAATACAATGTTGCACTTATTGCAACTTACATTGTTGTTGTAGTTGCATGCTCAACAACACATACTTTTGTTCTTCACTCTCCTCTACTCTGCACTCTCTTCTCTACTATATTCTCAGTTATACATCTCTCTATTCATTACTTTGTGCACTCACAGAATTTTCACACTTCTCACATCTAGATTCGACACATCACACATAACTACAACAACACTTCTACAACTTTCCAAATTATCTTTTCTCATCGACCTGCATTCAATGCCTCAAGATTCTCACACATGATCATATCTTCTCAAATATTCTTCTAGGGTTTTTTTAGCTTGAAAACTTCAGTAGCAAGCTACCTCTACATCGATCCACACAACATTTATTTATGATACAGAGAATTTTCCTTTGTTCTCTCTGTCAAACCCTAAACTCTGATTATGCATTTAATGTTCTCTTCTGATCCTTCGATCTGATTTTGATCTCAATCACTTTTGAAATTTTTTCCATCGTCTTTAAGATCAAATCTTCATATTTTGGTCACTGAGGTAGTTAGAAAAATTAATTCTATCTCTTGTGTTAGTTTGATGTCGTAACCCTTGTTCACATGGACCAGACCGTTGTAGTTCTTTGCTTTGAATTATGGCTGTCAATCTTCTCCTTTCATGCCATGAACCTTAGATCCTCATTCTCTATTATGCCTTTAAATCTTGACCATTGGATAAGCGGTCGTTGAAATCCCCATCATCGATCTTGCAGTATTCCCTTAACATCATGTATTGCTTTGTCAAAGAGACATTCACTAAAGTCTCATCAAATTTCACCTTTCTCTTCGATATGAATCACCTTCAGGTACATGGGCCCACATGCTATTTGTCTTCCATGTCATCACCATGTAATTCACAATAACGATGCGAATTAGCATATCGAACAATCACTCTTCGCCACCTATTCTTCTCCATCACAATATTTCATTGTCATCATCTTGTCGGGTCCCACTTTTCTTTTCACCTTATCGTCCTGTCAAAGAGACATGCATCAAAGTCCTATCAAACTATCGATGTCTCACTGATGAAATAGACATTGGATTATGAAGGAGACTTCCTTCAATGTCTGGCCAACATCACTCTGTCTCATCGATGTGAAGGTCATTAGGTTGTTGAGGAGACATTTAATCCACTCTCATCGATATGGTATTGTCATGTTGATACCATTTGCTGCTACAAACAAGTGGTCCCCACACCATTGTGTCACCACACGTCACCATCCAATATCGCTTTCTGCCATGTGTCCTTTTTTCATTCATTCTCTGATTGTACCATCAATGCATGTCAACCTTATTGGGTCCCGCAGTCAACATCGCCTTCACATCACCATGTTAAAGAGACATTGACAAAGGTCTCACTGACGCCATACAGTCTCATCGACAACACTTCGATACTCCTTATCACTTCATCGAGGTGACTTCTCCTAGACTCTTGTCTATAAATCAATGTCTCATCGATAAGATAGCTATCGATTTGTCGAAGAGACGTGGATGAAACTCTTCCCAACACTATATTGTCTCATCAGTAAATCTCCATAGTGCCACCATTGCTATGTTGAAGAGACATATCCCATTCTCTCACCGACCACATATTGTCACGCTGACAAGAAGAAAATTGACCCATCAAAGAGAAATCTCCCATTCTCTCGCTGATCATGCACGATCACTATGACAAAGTTCTCCTTACTCCTTATTGCTCCATCGGTAAGTCGCTAAAAATATGAACTTCAGAACCTCTAGCATAGGTTGTGAACATTTGCAAACCCACAACATACTGACATACATGATCATCGGGCCGTCAAAGAGAGTCTAATGCAAGTCCCACCGACAAGTTCTTGTCACGCCGATGAACCTTCATTGAGCCATCGATGAGACTTCCACTTGACTCCTGTCGACATTGAATTTTCTCGCTGATCTCTTGGATATGTATAACCTTGAAGCGCTAGGTAGAGGGGTCAATCAACCTCATGAATTAAATGAAATAGGTGATAACTTATGTGATCAGTTGCCTGTTGTTGACAGTCAATACTGAAATAGAACTTTTGTGAATGCTCTAACTGTAATTTTGGCACATGTAGGGTTTAACTGATAAACCCTAGACTGAGAGCATGAACAAATAAACGTTTACATCTCCATTTACATTAAGACCTCCAAAATACATTTTTGGAAAGATTTCAAGAAACCTAGATCAAATCTACCATCATATCCACTACTCTCACACTCATCCTTTGTCATCATGCGTACGATCTCCTTTGCCAAATTTTCCTTTTTGACATCAATGATAACTATATTCCACCATTTAGATGCTTTTGGAATAGCAATAGGAGTAGTTCTAGCCCAACCATGAGGAAATAAGGATCACCTAGTTGCTTTTGCTAGCTGTAAAATTTTTAAGGATGAGAGAAATTACACTACCACTAAATGAGAGGCCTTAGCCATGGACTATGCATTACACAAATTTCACCACTATCTCCTATCCACACCATTCACATTTTTATATTGAACATGAGCCATTGAAATTTCTACTAAAAAAACCAATGATACAAGGAAGAATATGCAGATGGTTACTGCAATTTCAAGAATTTAATTTCAATAGAATGGTAAAACCATGGAGGAATAATCAAGGTCCATAATACTTATCTAGAATTGATATAGGTGAAGAACCTAAGGAGGCTGAGGAAGAAGACTTACTAGACGCCCATCTATTCTGAATAACTATGGTATTAGAATAATTTCATGATGTAGCTCAATTACTTTCTACATGTCAATATCCCATTGATATCACAACACACGATAAATAAATGTTAATACGAAAATCCCTTCCTTTTACCTTAATCAAGGGAGCACTATAGAAAAATGGGAGAGATGACATTCTCTGGAGAGTAGTCTATGAACATGAACAAGAAAAAATCTTAAGGGAAGCACATGAAGGCATTGTAGGGGACATAATTGCGGATAAGGATGCTAAGAACTATACAAAGAACTATGATATTTTCTAGAGAACAGGGCAACCTACCACTCAAGGTGAAATTCCTCTTCAATCAGTATTAACACAAGTCCCATTTGAGAAATGTGCTATTGACTTCATAGGACCTATAGACCCTTTGATGAAACTATCCAAATCTAGACTCATTATCACCGATATAGACTACTTAACTAAATGGGCCGAAGCTAAACCAACCAAAGATTGCACCACATATACCACAAATTGATTTCTCTATGATAACATAATTACCAAATTTGGGTGTGCATTGAGCATAATCAACAATCAAGGAAAATAATTTATCAATAAGATAATAAAGGAATTACTTGCTAATTTCATGATCACTGATAACCATAGCACACTATATTATCCACAAGAAAATGGGGCAAGTGAAGCGTTGAAAAATATTATAGACACTACTGAAACTAAGATGTGTGACACATACATGACTGACAAGGACATTAAAATTCTTGTGGTTCTTTGGGCATACCGCACTACATACAAAAAAGACACAAAGAATACTTTGTTTGGTCTCTTGTATGGAATGGAGGCTATCCTACCCCTAAATTTCATGGTCCATAACCTCTGCACCATGTTGGATTTAAGAATCATTGATGAGGAATCCATCAAACACTTCCTAGAAGAACTAGATAAGCTAGATGAAGCAAGAAAATTGGCGGCACACCATCTATGGACAAAAAGGCGTAGATAAAAAGCATGACATGATTGAAAAATATGGGCTAAACAATTCAAGGTCGATGATATGGTCTCACTCTATGATAGAAAATTCAAAAAACAAGGCAAACTAAAAGTTAGATGGCCGGGCCCTTATAAAATTCATCACATTCTTGAATCTGGAAATACAACTAAGAAAATTATATGACACCATATTACAATCCTTTGCAAATGGAGCACACCTTAAACACTATCATACTACAAAAAGTAGCGTTGACTTGACAACAAGTCAAAATTTTAAAGGGGGAATGATGTTTGCAAGAAAGAGCAACAATTAAGACACTGCCAAATAAATACTACTGTATCTTGCTGCAAAGAGCTTGTAGACCATAAGATTCAAAAGAAACCATATAGGGTAGGGATATGATAGATGGGTCACATCCCATCCTGTAGATATATGTATGAGAAAATATATGAATGGTAGAAGGGGGAAAAGGATATACACCTGTATATATAAAATTATATGTAAGAAGACATATGAATAAGAATGTATGTATGAGAGAATATATGTAAGAAGAAGATATATGAATGTACTCCTTTGATATAAATAATATAATGATACAAAAATTATATATGCATGATGTTATTTGGCATTCTATGAATCTATAATTGATTAGTTAATCCTTTGTCCAAATCAATCCATTACTCCATTTATATGACTGAGTCAAGGGTATAAAATACAAAACTTAGAAAGTAATTGGGGCTCAAAACTCCGGTATGTGTTTCCCTAGTTTCTTGCTAACATGGATAGAGAAAATATTGGATTACCATGGTACGAATTGACACCAAAAGTAAGGGTAAAGGTTCCACAACATATGAGAGGATTCCAAAATTGTATGGTGGAAGATTATTAGAAAGGGGTAGATTGTACACTAGAAGATACTATGTTGATCCCATAATTATAAGTAGACTAGATGTCAATCGAGGGGGAACTAGATAATATTGTAGCACCAAAAGGAAGGTAAGGATTCAACAACATATGAGAGGATTCCTTCCAAATATGATAAAAAACTAGATGGTAGAAGATTATTAGAAAGGGGGAGATTGTACACTAGAAGATATTGTGTTGATTCTCTAATTGTAAATAGACTAGATTGAAAACAAGGAGGAACTAGACAACATGGTAGGCCAAATGAACCTAGACAAAATGATAATTAAGAAGGGAATTGACCAAATCAAGGATAAGTTGGATCATATGGAAAGAAAAAAAGAGTTCAAAAATTTGTAAATTAATATGGATGTGAAATATTATGGGAGATGGTGGTAATACAAGAAACCAAAACTCATCTAGGATTTAGAACTTTAGAGACACATAATTCTACAAAAATCCAAGACAAATGTAAGAGGTTCTAATTTTATTCTAATAATTTTTTTCCCTAAGATAAAACACTTAAATTTGATGGCTACAACCCAATATTATGTATTTTTTGAATGGAGCAATGTTTTGAATTTTCTCAAGTGCCATCTCAAAAGATAGTAGCCATGACATCAATTATTTGAAACTAAATCAAATCATCTTGTACCATTAGCCTTGTGAGCATTTTGTGGGTGAGGTTTTCATGTATAATTATAGAAATATAGTTGATAGCTTTGGAAATTCACCAAAATTTGATAAAACAACAAGGTCAAGGATTATATTGGGCAATTTCAAACACTTAGATTGATGGTGAAGATTGTTTCAAGATACAAAATGTTGGACTTCTTTTCAAGAAGATTAAAATATCACAAATTGTACATGATGTAAGGTGAATGAACCCTCCATCTATTTATAATGATTCTATTGGGGGATAATAAAATATAGAAGAATTTAACTCCTAAAATGTTGATAGACACTAGTTTCAAGGATTGGAGCACTTTAATACACTCTTTTCTAAAAAGGTCTAGATTGGCACCTTAATAATTAACTATGCTTTAATTTTCATAACAAGTACAATAAAGGGAAAGAATGTGTAAAAAAAGAAACTATTATATATTGAAGTAGAATAGGAAAACAAAGAGGAGTTTGAACCAAAAGACATATTAGGGGAAGAATTTATTGATCTATCATCAACCATTTATTGTCATGTATTTTTGAGCATTAGCACTCTGCAAACATTCAAGATCATTGATTTTATAAAGAAGAAAATTTGATACCATGTTAATTGATTTGGGTAGCACACACAATTTTGTCAACAAAACCTTTGAACTATTTTTTATATCCACTATAATATTTTTAAAGTTAGATTATAGATGAAGCTACTACTAATCATTACCTAAAATACTATAACATTAAAATCTCAATGTGTGATTATTTGTTGGATATTCCTATGTTTTCTATTCCCATGGCTTGTGCATATGTGGTATTAGGAGTCCATGGTTTATTATGATTACAAAAAATATGAATTTCTATGAGATATTCATGTTCCTCTTTTCAAAGGAAAAGATGTTTGAACCCAAAGGGGCTTGCAAGTGAAGTCCCTACAAATAGTTATTTCTCATTAAATGTAAAAACTATTTAAAAAGGATCTCTAGGATATGTTGAACTATTGTTTTTTTTGAAGATTAAAAATAGAATGTATCACTGAAAAGGAAAAAATTAAGCCATTTTAAATTCTAAATTTAGATTAATATGAGTTGGGAATGAAAAATCTAATTTACTAGAATTTGAAGTATAGAATTGAAAAATTGATTTTAGAAACATAAACAACATAAAATAAGGAACTTGGCACCAAAAGATGAAGAATATTGTCAATGACACTATTTTATCACATGGATGTCCATGCTTCACGTTGTCATCCATACAACCCAAAATGTTGAAATAATTCTAAAAAATGTTTGGCTTGAATTTAGTAGTTTGTTCAATTTGCTCAACCAAAAATGATAACACACTAGTAATATGCCAAATAATAGAATAGATAAAGAAATACAATAAATAAAAAGATTTGTATTGCATCAAATGAAAAGTAAAAATTAATAACAAAAAAAAACACTTGCAAACCAAGCTGTGAGGTTGAGTTATCTCAAAGTACTTGCAAAGACAAGGAAAATGGATCTTTTTTGGGGTTGTTTAGGGGTTAACATTTAGGTCATATCCTTGTGTTGATATTTCAAGCTCCACAATAACCAATATATATAAATTAAACTATTATTCTTGTGAGCTCTTATCCCAAGTGTATCTAAAATGGTAAGAAAAATGCAAATGCAAATAGTGTAAACTGGAATGAAAGATAAAATGTATTTGAGGATCTCAAAATTCTCAAGGGCACTGCAACAAGTAAGATACAATAATAATAAAAGGATGAAAAATAAAAGAGAAAAATAACAACAAAAATATCATCTATTAAGGCTTGAGGAAGCCAAGGAGAGAAAAAGTGTTGTAAGAAGAATATAGAGGAATGCTCGTGTGCTCACAAGGAAGATCAAGTATGAAATAGGATCTCTAGGAAGTTGAAAAGAATTTTTGAGATAATTGTAGGGTACCAAGGTTGAAAGAAGAGAGGGTGAGAGTCAAAGATTAGATTCAAAATTGTGAGAAGGGAAGAGGAAGAAGCTAATGAGCTATTCAAATTTTTCTTGAGTGGTTACCACTAGCTTGGAAAGATGACAAGTGGAAAGCGTCTAAAACCAATCACTAAATGAGAAACTATCATGGGATGTTGGTGCATTACATGAATGTTCATGTGTAGCACTAGTGTCTGTATAGTTTGGGATTTGGAAAGGAGGAAACAAAAGAGAAACATGAGGATAACATAACTGCAACATTACCTTATAAAAAAATGATTTTTAGAAATATTGTCATTGATGTCAAAAGAGAATTAATGTCACAATATTTTATTGAAGTCAAAGGAGAATTAATTGGCTAGCCAACCCATGGAATACTGTTATGATTTAATTTATTATAGTCAACCCATGTGTTTGGTACCCAAGTTGTTTCATTTTGTGTCACCCATGTTTGGGGACAAGTCATCCCATTTAAATATTAATTGGGGCACTTCTTTGAAAGGGGACACATTACCTTTGAAAAATCGCTCCTCTCTATGAAGAGGCATGGAGTGATGTAAAAAGGTGAAGAGATGTGGGTAAGGTGGTGTGTGAGAAAAATGTGATATAATTCTAATGCAACTAAATTTTTGAAGTAAAGTAAAATGTTCATCATCCATTGAAGAAGCAACATCCAAAAGGTGAAACTTTGTTTATTTGGAGGTTGGTACCTCCTAAAAGAAGATATTGACTTGTCTCTTGCTAAGTTGGTGCTTAGTAGTGGGGATTGGTGTCTCCAGTGGGTTGGTGCCTATAAATTTTGAAAGAGAATTTTATTTTGTGGCTAGATTGGACAGTAGATCCAAGCAGTCTTTCTTTGTGGTTTTCCCAAAAGGGTTTCCACGTAAATATTGTGTTCTTAATTGTTAGATTTTGCATGATTGCTATTATTTTGGTTGTTCAATTTTAAATAAGAAAAAAATTCCTTATATTGATTCACCCTCTCCTCTTAGTATAAGTGTGTGCTAATCAATTGGTATTAGAGCGGGTTCCTTCAGAAATAGTCTAACTGCTAGAAGGTAGATCTCAGGAGCACACATGGCTTGTCAAGAAGGTTTCTCCTCAAATAGAGTTCCATTGTTTGATGGAAAAAACTATGAATTTTATAGCATAAGGATGAAAAATTATTTAATGACTCTTGGTTTTGATATTTGACTATCAGTAGTCAAGGGTTATAAAGCTGCAAAATATTTAATGACGGATCAAGTTGAAAACAAGGATAGTGAAAATAATGCAAAACCTATGAATTCTATCTTGTGTGGAATATTAGAATAAGAGTTTGTCAAGGTAATACATAGTGACTTGGAAAAATAAATTTGGGAGAAACTTCAAAATATTTATGAAGGTGATGAAAAATTTAAGAAGACATTAGCGTCTCTTGCTAAGTTGGTGCTTAGTAGTGGGGATTGGTGTCTCCAGTGAGTTGGTGCCTACAAACTTTGCAAGAGAATTTTATTTTATGGCTAGATTTGGACAGTAGATCCAAGTAGTCTTTCTTTGCGGTTTTCCCAAAAGGGTTTCCACGTAAATATTATGTTCTTAATTGTTAGATTTTTCATGATTACTATTATTGTGGTTGTTAAATTTTAAATAAGAAAAAATACCTTATATTGATTCACCCTCTCCTCTTAGTATAAATGTGTGCTCCTCAATTGGTATCAGAGCAGGTTCCTTTAGAAACAGTCTTATTGTTGGAAGGTAGGTCTCAGGAGCACACATGGTTTGTCAAGAAGGTTTCTCCTCAAATAGAGTTTCATTGTTTGATGGAACAAACTATGCATTCTAGAGCATAAGGATGCAACATTATTTAATTACTCTTGGTTTTGATATTTGACCATCAGTAGTGAAGGGTTAAAATCTCCAAAATCTCCATCGACGAATCAAGTTGAAAACAAGGCTAGTGAAAATAATGCAAAACCCATGAATGCTATCTTGTGTGGACTATTAGAATAAGATTTTGTCAAGGTAATGCACTGTGACTTGGAAAAATATATTTGGGAGAAACTTCAAAACATCTATAAAGGTGATGAAAAATTTAAGAAAGCTAAGCTCTAAACTCATAGAAGAGAATTTGAGAGGTTAAAGATGAAAGATGAAGAAAATATTGTTGGCTATCTTCTTCATGTGGATGAAATTGTTAACACCATTAGAGGACTTGGTGAAAAATGTTGAAGAATCAACGATCATTCAAAAGGTGCTAAGGTCACTCCCCTTAATATTTGGTATAAAAGTTTCTACCATTGAAGAAATTAAGGACCTAAACTCATTAACAATGGATGAGTTGCATGTGATCCTCATGACATATGAAATAAGGACTGAAAAAGAGAATCCATCAAAATGAGAAGCAACCTTCAAAACTTCAAAGAAGGTAAATACTGAAGAGATTGAATCAAGCTATATCACTAGTAATGAATCAGATACATATGAAGCTCATTTTGTTAGAAATATTAATAAAGGATATGGAAACTACAAAGGTATGATACCTTTAAAATTCTTTCATTAAGGAAAAACAAGAATTTTTGTTGTTACGTGTCCAAATACAGAAAGTAGTGATGATGAAGAAGATCATAACAAGAAGAACCATAACAAACATTATCAACATAAAAAGAGCTACAAAATAGTAGATATAATAATAAGAAAAACTTTGATAAGCATAAGAAAATATTCTATTCCAAATGGGATAGTAGCTCATTTGAGGAGAGCGATGAAAGTATCTCAGATAGTGATCGAGAAGAAACTCTCTTCATAGAAATAGAGACAAGGAGTGATATTATGAAAGAGAAAGATAACCTTGTGAGGGAAGGAAAAGAAAAGACGGATTTAGAAGAGGAAGAAAATTATGAAATTGAAGGAGAAGTGGATCTTGAAGAAGAACTAGTTTGTGCCTTAAGTGAGATCAAGATGCTTAAGAAAAAGAATTTGAAACAAAAGGAATTTTTTTATTCAAAAAATGTTAGAAAGCCTTGAGGAAACAATAAATATTATCATCAGCCTAAAGATTCAACTATAAGAGGTGAAAAATATAGAAGAGGAGGTGAGAAACCATTTGAAGAGAAATGAAGATAAGTACAAAAATCTAGAATAAAAAAACTATTTACTTGAGGAAGGAATTAGAGAAAAAAATGGCCAATTGAACAAAAGCTTAAAATTTGAGAAGAGTACCAAAATTATAGGTGATATTATCAATTTTCAGAGGTCAACATTCATTAGGATTAGTTTTGGCTATGAAGAAAATTAGAGAAATGCTAAAAAGAATTAGAATCCAAAGGCTATAGAACCACCAAAGAAGACAAATGCAAAAAAATCCTAGAAGCTATTTGGATGCACTTAAGGGGTCCATAAAAATGAAGACAAAAATCTTATAAAAATACATTTAGAAGGTCATTCTCTCCAAAATAGTCTCATATGACTAGGTTCCAAAATTCTTTCTTTGGTTATTGATTTTTCTATAATTATTTTGGTCATAAAGAAAAGGGTTGTAGGGCATGTGCAATAAATAATTATGTAGGAACACAAAATAAAGTTCCTATGGATTCTTAAATATAAACTATAATTCATTTGCTCCATTATCATACAATGTTATATGTTGTAAGTGCAAAAACTATGGTCATATAGAACATTTTTGTAGAAGTGTTTTTGTGGAATCTCCTAGAAAAAATAAGAAAGTGGATACCCTTGCTAAACAAAAGGGAGAATCTACAAAAGTTTGAAAAAGGAGGCAGGTGCAAGAAAAATAGAAGGAGAAATCTATGCTTGTACAAACTGCATTCCATGCACAAAATGTGATGACCAACAGTTTGATTACAAAGAAAGCTTTGATTTATAAGATAACAACAAACTGTCACAAATTACTAAGCACAAAAGGAAATCGCTTGCAAAGGACATTCCCACCAACTTGGCTGAACATAATCATGGGTGACTGAATCGTTCATAGACAATCCTCATTTCAAAACAAAAATAGGTGTCAAGCTACAATGAATTCCTCCTTATTCAAGATAGCATATTTCTAGTACAAACGACCAAGAATGCAAACTGAAACTTGTAGGTACAATGCACAAATCAAAGAAGCAAAAACAAAGCATATCGTAACCTCCATCAAGCCAAATAAAGACACCAAAAGTTGAAATCACTTATTAAGAATTCAAGGGACAAATATTAAAACAATTGCTAACACCCATTCTTTATTCAACAGGAAACAAGGCAAGATGTGCAAGGACAACTGCTTCCCTCCATCATTCAATGCATAAGCCATAGGAAGATGGACCTCCACCGAACAAATCAGCAACATTAGAATATTCAATGTGTATGGGAGCGGTAACAAAATGGAACACAATGGAGTTGAATCTCCAAGAAGCGATTTCCTTTTCTTGTTTAGTCGATACTTCCAATCAGATTGGGTCTTCTCTAAAATTCATCCCTCTCACTCATCTCCTTTCACCAAAACAAATAGAACTGGATGCTCTTCCAGAACCATTTCTGACAGTGGAACATTTCTTTTCCCACACTCACACAAGGTGGCGTCTCCCTCCTGCTCAAGCCGAACTTCCCAATCACAAAATCCATTGGCCTTTGACTTATATCTTTTTGCACAATTTCACCATCCTTCAAGACTATCCACCTCCGTATCCAAAAGCAAAAAAAAGTTTCTTGGTTCGATTCTTGTCTTTTATAACTGTCTTTTTCAGTGGCTCCCACTCTACCAACCTATGTAATGCTATCTTCTTTTCTATGCTAATAACTACCTTCTCATACCTTCACGTTGGAAAACAAATCTGCTTTCTCCTCTCTTTGTTCCCACCAACTTTCTTGCACGATATATCTGCCTTGAGCTCTCACTACTTTCCTGCCATTTGTCAAAAAACCACTCGGGTAAACAAAATTAAGAAAAAATCCAAAATCAAAATGTGCACACCCAAAATTTTTGATGCCCCTGCATCAAAATGAAGGACACCAATGGTGCATCGATAGTGGATGTTTGAGCCACATGATATGGGAAAAAACATGTTTCTCTCTTTGAAGGAATTAAATGGAGGCATTATAAAATTTTGAGATAATGCTACAACAAGGATAATTGGAAAAGTACTCTTAGTCTTGATAATGGGAAGGTGGAGACATAAATTGACTTGTATGTTGAAGGTTTGAAGGATAATCTTCTTAGTGTTAGTAAAATGTGTGATCAAGGACACACCCTCACATTTCATGCTCAAGGTTGTGAGATAAGGAAGGCTTGTACATGAAATTAGTTACAAATGCAAATAGAACAACAAATAACCTATATATTATTATGAGTGAGATCAAGGGAGAAAAATGCTATATAGGACAAACAAATGAAATCTAGTTGTGGCATAGAAGAATGGGCCATATGAACTTTGATAATCTAGTGAAAACCAACACCAAACAAGTTGTAAGAGATATGCCAAATATTGCTAACCTTCAAACACTCTTTGCAAGCAATATCAACATGGGAAACAAACAAGAGAAAGATTCAAGTCAAAGGAGTACTCAACAACAACGTGATTGGAACTTATGCATACAGACCTTTGTGGGCCTACAAGAACACAAAGCTTGCAAGGTGAAAGCTACTTTATGTTGTTTATTGATGATTATGATGAGCACACACTTATACTGGGGGGTGAATCAGTATAAGATAATAGTTTACTTTTTAAAAACTTAACAACCATATCAATGTCAATCACATAAGATCTGACAATTATACAACACAAGAAAAACACACGATTTATGTGGAAACCCTTATTGGAGAAAACCATGGAAAAATATTGCTTATATAAACTTCTCTTACAATATTCATAGGCACCAACCCACTAGAGACACCAATCCCCACTTACAATATTTGTAGGTACCAATCTGTGCTGGAGACACTAATCCCCCACAAATAAGCACCAACCTAGCAAGAGACACCAATCTCTTCTAATGAGAGGCACCAACCTCTCGATCTCTTCAATTAGGAGGCACCGACCTCCAAATGAATATTATATTTTCCTTCTTGAGTATATATGTTTCAATACGCTTCAAAAATATTCCTTAATACCCCTCACCAATCTACTCAAAAACCTTCAAAAAAATGCTCACAATTTCGACATAAATTTGCAATGAAATACATCAAAAGGTTTGCTCATTATATTTAACAAATTTTGCTATTATATGTTGGAATTATGGAGCCTTGCAACACTAGCATGAAGTGTGGATGGTTTTTGTTGGTTGTTCTTGTGTTTTCATTGATGTTAACATGGTGAAAACTATATCAGAAGTTTACTTCATTTACCGGAAGCTGTTTTCTGTCGGTAATGTTCTTTTGTGATGAGCCAGTGCATTGGTATTTGAGTCTAGAATTCACTGCAAGAATAGATATGACTCTAATCTATTAACCATGTTACATTGTCTCATTCATATAGCTATATCTTGGATCTTTAGAAGTTTTGGGTTGTGAGCAGAAAGTTATCTCTGACAGAGTTCAACTCTATATTTTACTATTATTCCTTGCTTGGCATATCAGTGGGGAGACTCCTCATTTTCTTAAGGAGAACATTCTTATGCTGCAGTTTTAATGGTATTCTCTATGATGGTAGTATGATGAGAAATTGATGTGATCTTAGATCCAAAAGGTGTTTTCTTTGAGGATTGTATGTTGGTTTGGAGATTCTGTGAATTAATTTCTAGTCTTGGTCGACCTAAAGTATGTAATTCACTAAGGAGACTAGTTATGCTTTATGGATGTTAGTTGACTTGGTATAATGCACTACATGGATAAAATGCTTTAAATCATATATGGTGCTGACAAGAGTGTTTTGATTATTTTGTTTTCATCTAATTAGGTCAACCTAATTGATGAATATGATATACTTGTATATATATAGGATGCTTTGAATAAAGGAAGAGAAGAAGAGTGTGG